>RJWJ010031949.1:0-18848 GCA_004363605.1 Indri indri
AAAAAAAAAAAAAAGTAAAACATCTTCTTTTATTTAAAAATCTAACCCTGGAAGTTTTCTCGGTAAGTGTTTTTCATTTTCTTTCCCTGCTTTCTCTTTTTCCCCTCCTTTCGGGGTTATTTATTTATGTTCTTGTAGGTTTGGGAGCTTATTTTCATTGCTTGGGACAAGAGAGGGTTCAGGGAGCAACTGTATGATGGAAAGAAGAGAAGGTGTGTTGGGGGGAGTAAAAAAAAAAATCCAACCCTGCTAAAATATTACATAAAAAGATGGACTCATTCCAAAGCGCTACACAGCAAGGCACTTTCCTTTGGTGGGGGGGGAGAGGATAGTGCTATTCATTTTAATTGTTGATCGTGAGGGAGAAAAAACACCCTGGAAAAGAAGTGATTATTAAGCATGCGGTGTATAAATATTTCTTGTTTTGGAAATTTTTTCCCCCCAGAGAATCAGGACTAGAGGGGAAGAAAGCCCCTTTCTGTAGCCAGTGGTGATGTCGTGAACTGCGTGTGCCCGCTGGGATTGGGGTGGGGGGACTCAAGCTGGGAGCAGGAGGATGGAGTGTGGGGCGGGGGGGCTTGGCAAAGGCAGGGCAGAGAGCTGGGGAAGGAGGAAGCGAGGCAGGAAGTCAGGGCACCCCTGGTTAATGCTGTGTCTGGGGAGCTGCAGCCTCCCAGCTCAGTAGTGAAAGCCCATCAGAAAGAGGGTGATTAATCAAAACTAACCAGGACATCCCCACACTTTATTACCAAAGGAGGCTGGAGCTTTAGCGGCACAAACTAGATTTTACTTTGTTTTCCATTTTTGACAACCCCACTCCACTTGCCCCCTCCTCGCCACTGTCCCGCGGTTTTATAAAACTTGAGGGTGCAGTTACTTGCTAGGTGCAGTTAATTAGATAAATATGGCTGGAGGAAATAGCTAGGCCAAGTCCAGGCCCCTGTGAGAGCCTTACCTTAGTGAAATAGGCTGGAGAGGATTTTAAAAGCTTCTTGGTTTTGTTCTTTTAAAGGAAGCGGCATCTGGGGTGATGAGGGGGAGAATCAAATGGCTGGAATTTTATTGCACTTTTGTACACAGAACACCTTGCAATTTAGAATTGGTAATTTATTTGGAAACAGTTGATGCCAAATCAATGAAATGGTTTGTAACGAGGGAGGAAGAGGTTTAATTTGGGGAGGGGGGCAAGAATCGCCAGTTTTCCATTCCTTGTTTACGTGCTTGGCAGCGTTGCTTTTGACTGGGGTTAACTCTGTGTGCTCCATTGGACCAGATGCCATATAGAGCCGCTCCCTGAAGATCATTTGTTTCCTTGATGGGGAACATTTCTGAGCAGAGCGTATTGGTTGCCATAGAGAAAGAAATAAAAGGAAGAACACTAGTCACATTAAGCTATATGTTTGTGCACTGGGCTTTAGATAAAAGGACCTTGGTTCAGCCAAAGAGAAGAAGCCAAACTAGAGATTTCTAGTGCCACTAAAACTAGCTTTATTTTGTTTTGGACTTTTACAGTTGAAACATATAAGCTAATTTTATTGGTTGTTGTTAATTTTATATGACACGGTTTACTGAACAAAATAAACTTTGCTCAGGAGTAGCACTATTGACTTGTCAGCAGGGGGCGCACTGACTTGCCTTAGCTGGTACTGAGTAAAATGTAGCTGTTTCAAAAGCAAATCTGCTCTTCCAAACTTGCCAAAGGAACAAACACCCCTACCTTTCTATGCATATTCACAACAAGGAGTGAATTCATTGCATAACACGGGGTTTTAAAATATGAGGACAGTGACTTCCCCATCCCCCACCCATCCATGTCTATGAAATGGTTCAGAAAGAAATACAGTTCAAAAACTATTCCTCCATGTCTCTCAGTGAAGTGTATATAGAGCTGGAAAACAGAAATGGGCTGTGAAAGCAAGAACCGCTTTTAAAAATTATTATTAAGGATATTTAATAGGCTACTTAAGAAGTTATCTTTCAGGTTGTACTTTTTTGAGAAATAGGAAAAAAATGCATTCTAAGGTATTATCTGTTAAATAATGAACGTTCTTCAACCTGATACATGCTTCGACTTCTAAATAAAATTCAGGGTCCTGAAGATTTAGTTAAGTGCCCAGGATCTCTTTTACTCTATTTGCTATTTAGTGGCTACTTTCATTCTTGGCTTATGGTTTTAGAAAGATTTTGGATTTGTCTTTGAAAGGCTTGCTAGGGAAAAGAAAATACAAAATAGCCATAGGTTAGAAGGCTTGAAACTTTTTAGTGCATTACTTAACCCAGTTGAAGAAAAGTTTCAATCAAGCACAAAGGTCCACCCTCAAAGATTTTTAGATACTGCTGAAGAAGACTGAATTTTATTGTGGTAAAGGATGAAAAAGATATGTGGAAAACTTCCTAAAATAGTGAAGGACAAATCCTGGCTGGTTCTCAGGAATTAGTCTATTTGTCACTAACAATTTTCCCAAGGAGATTTAGAGAGCGTGACCAAGAAAGGGAAGCCAGGAATGACTGTAAGTGAGAAGCTGGCTTCCATGGTTCAGTAGTGGAGCACACCTGTGAATGTGTCATAGAGCCTGTTTAGTAAGGGCCACATTATGTGATGGCTCTAATGTTCCTGTGCAAGAGGGGAAAAGGTACCTTATTTTTTCTAACATAGCTCTAAGACGACCAGGTTCCAGCCAGGAGAAGTTTTTCTTTGAAGCTAACTTTAGTATGACTTACTAAATCCAAACCTGGGTTTGGATTTAAGTGGTATATATTCCAGGAGGCTTGAAAGATTATGGGAATAATAATAAGCAAAGGGACACACCTAAACATTTTCATTCCGTGATTTTCACTCTCGAGGTCTCAATTTAGAGTCAGGAAATGTACTGTCAGGTTTGCGCTAATAAAACAAAGTGGAGAATTGAGGAAACTGTAATTTGAGCCCAAACATTGCTTTTTCTTCAGCTCTCTGGACATTTCAGACAAAAGACTTCTGGGGGAGATCCACATGAACTGGACAAATGTCTCAAAGCTCTAACTTACTTCACACGCCCAGAGCTGCTGAATGCCTTTAAAAATTATTAGGGAGAAAAGAAACTTTTCTGTTCAGCCAGACATTTTAGAAAGCACTGGCGGAGCAATCATTATATATACTTAGAGCATAATTTTTTCACGCCACTTTTCATGAGATCTGTGATTGTTACTGTCTAGGCTGCTACTCACTTTCCTTTTTTCACAAATGTACTTAAAAAATTAAATGGAAAGAAAAAATGCTTGCCTCTTATGGTATCTATAGTCCTAGGTTCCTTAATGTAAAAGAAACAGAAAATAAGAATTCTGGGTAAAGCAACAAGTTAATTTGAGAAGAACTGACATATATAGAGCCAGCTTTAGCATTCTATAATGATTTGGGGGTGGAAATGATCAAGCTGGGTATGAATTAAGATCCAAAGTGCTGGGCAAAGCTACAGACTTTTAATTGTTGAGGATGGTGAAATTGCTTTTGCCAAATGAGAGAGTGAAGAACATTACCTGGGTCAAATGTACAAAACTCAGAGTGGGTATTTACTCATTTGCTTCCGTTTGAGAATGGTAAGGTGCTCTGATACTGCTGCAGTTCAGAAGCACATTTGCCATTAGCATTTACAATTAAAATGCTAAACATACTCACAACCCACACTGTGTGTTATATACAAAGGGGAGGGCTCTTCCACGGTACTTTTTGGGTGGAAAAGAGTATTTGTTGGCTTGGCAGTGGATAAGTTGTTTTTTGGTCTTGTTAAGTTTTTTGAAGGGTACCCATGCTTTCCTCCCCCGAGTTCTTTGTATCACTTTGATAACTGATTTATCTGATCTGTAGGAAAGTAGCAAGCACTCTGTGTTTGTAAAAGATGGGTTTGAAGGAGTAATTATAAATTCAAAGACACAATGATTTCTCACCCAAAAGCAAGAAGCTTTCTCTGTGATGCTTATAGGATGGCTTTAAACTACAGGGCATTTCAGATTGTGGAAAATAAATTAAGAAGGCATAGTAAGTTGGTAACTGAGTGTATGCTTTTAAAACAACCCATTTCCAACAGTTTGCCCACTGTAGCTGCATGCGTGCACCTGACAAGTCTGGTAATGAAAGCCACCAATCGCTAGGGAAGCTGGAGCTGACACAGTGTGATGGACTATTCTTGCCTGCCCCCTCATCACCCTCCCTGCATCCCCCCAATGTAATGGTCTTCTTTGGATTTAAATTCAAAGGGCTAGGTAACGAAGAGCCCAGCTGATTGACCAGATTGATGATGATGATTCATTAACAAAAAATGTGTGTATGTCCTAGCTAGAAAAATATTCCAAGGTCAACTTGGTGGTTTTCTGTGTGTATTTGTGTGTGTGTGTGTTTAAAAAGAAAACACAAAAATATTAACTCAGCTTTACCAGAGGAGTGATTAGATTTTTTAAGCTTGTGGTAGTCCTGCTCACTCTCTCTTGGGGACACTCCCCACATCAAATATCCCCTATATATTATACAGCGTCTCCTTTCTGGGTTGGAACCGGGTCGTCTGGAGGTGGATGAGATAGTCGTTGTGGCATACCAAACAATTCTTGCACTTTGGTGCCTCTAGTTTTTTTTAGCAGGTTTTTTTTTTTTTTTTTTTTTTGACATTTGAACTTAGCTATTGTCTGAGGAGCTGGGTGCATATTGCAGCGTGTCAGGCTGAAGGCTGCTCTTTTTGGCATTTCCCGCAAACGGTGCGTCTGTGCTATCTTCTCTAGAGTGGATGCTGAAGCTTCCACTTCACTGTCCTGCTTCGTCCGTGGGCCCTAACCCATCCTGGTGCCCACCCCGGGCAGGCGAGACTCAGGGGTGTTTTCAAGAAAGTGTGGTTATTGTTCACTTTTGAAATACAGTATCGAGTCTGTTCATTGATATTTGATACTTCAAATACTCCATGGTTTGCAGCAAGATAATTTCAGCACTAAAATATCTGGTAGTGACTTTGGTGGTAGAATTAAGTGACCTTGCTCATTGTAGCTTTATGCAGCTCCGGTTTGTTAGTCCCAACTTAAAATTTATGTGTCCGATATTGCTTTGAACACTCGACTCTCTCCCCAAATTTTCTGTAGGGAGCCTGGTTACTTAAGAAAGCCCAAGGGGAGGATACCAGGCTTATAGCGGCATTGGATAGACAATTAAATGTTAATTTAGTATTAAATCAGGGTGCAAAAAGCCTCCGGAAATCAAGGCATATAGTGTTCAAATACTGTGGGCTGTGTTCCCTTTATTTTTAATTCGCATCACAAAAACAGGTAAAACTTCACTTGGGAAAACACTATTAAAATATTCTAAATTCGAAAATACTACGATTTTAATGGAGGGGTCTGGTAAGCGATTCCTTTCTAGGGCTAGAAAGTACGATTAGAACTTTCCCCAGAGAGGTTTACCTCGGAGACCCCAGCGCTCAAGGTCTCTATTCCAGAGCGGCGGGGTCCTCCTTTCGCCCCCTCCCCATTCCTGTGATCTGTGGGCATGAGAAGGGGCTTCTCCCAAATCAGCAGCGATTTGTGGGGCCCCAGGGCTAAGCTCGGCTTCCTTAGATCGCATTCTAACGGCGTTTTATTTTATTTAGAGCACAGTTTGCATAATAAAATTAAAAGGCTCCCATTACTCCCCTTTTCTCCCTGAGCACTGCCCGGTAAGGTCTTTCAGACTGTTATTTGAACATCTAGAGCGGCCTTCAGAAGTCGAATTAGCATTGCTTTTCTATGGAAAAGAAAAAGGGAAAGAGGTAAAAAGGGCAAAGTGAGACTGGGGTAAGGGAAAAGGAGGGAGGTGGATAAAGAAGAAGGAGGAAGAAGCGGAGGAGATTGGGGACAGAAAAGGACAAGAGAGGGAGAGGGGGCGCGGGAGGCGTCGAGATAAACGCTGAGTCACCCTAACGGGTCATTGGGTACACAGGAGCGAGTTGCCGCAGCCCAGGAAAACCCAGGGGCAAATCGCACCCCATATCCTGGGCCTCCTTCCCGCCCGGCCGTAGGAGCGCAGGCTTGGCGCTCGGCGCGGCCCGCTCGCCTTTGTCCCCAGCTCGGTGCGCGGCCGCGGGCTCCCGCGGCGGGCTTTGTTCCGGCGGAGCAGGGCAGGACCCCTCGCACCGCCACGTCCCCGCCCTCTTAGAGCTGGGGACGGTGGGGGTGGGGACTGCGCGACAGGGACCGGGAACAGAGGAGCGTCGGCGGGCGGGCGCCTCTGAGCCTGGGATTTCGTTCCTTCGCTCCTTTTCGTAATTGAGCTGTTCTCCCTTCGGGGAGGAGGCTGGGGCTGCGCGGGAGGAGGGAAAGCTGGAAGGGGGGCGCCCGCTCGCAGCCGGCTGCAAGGGCGAGGCACAGCTCTCAGCGCGGGCGGTGGGGATTTGTATTGTATGCATGTGCGCACGCAGGGATGGATGGATGCATGTATGGATGAGGAAGACCGTTGAATTGGGTTTCAAGTTCTAAGTTTCCGGCTGAGATTTTGGCAGCTGCAGGGCGCCTCAGGTTGGTGCCTGATTAACCCCTAAGATCCGCTCTGGAGATGCTATGGGGCCGCGGGTGGGCGCTGTGGACGATACCTGGGTCGGGGGCTGCCCACTGGCGTTGCTCAAATCCCCGCCGTGGAGGCCTGTGGCGGGGGACAAAGAGGCAGACACCCCGACCAAGCAGAGGGCAGGGGAGCGCATGTACCCACGCACCCCCGCGCTTCCTCCGTCCGGGGCCCCTCTCGGTGAGCCCAGGCGCCTTGGAGCCCAGGGATCTGCGTCTGGAAAGTTCGCCCCGTGTAGACCCTGCTCCCTCCTCTCGCCATTGCTTTTAGCAAGCGGTGTGTGAACGTGTGTCACCCTCTCCCCAGTCACCCCCCGCCAAAGGTGTGGGCAGATTGCAAGAGTTACTGCTCTGTTATTGTTTGTCAAACAGACCCCTTCTCTTGGGAGAGGGTCGAGGGGCATGTGGCGGATCCTGGGCTAGGATTACATTAATCAAAGCATTATTTCCCTAGAGAAGCCGAGCACAAATGAGAGTAAATCCTAATAAAATTGGATCGCGCAGAAATGGAACGCTTTAAGTAATCTGTGCTGTCTGATGAAAATCTCACATTTACAAGATGTGGGTCTTTAAAAAAAAAAAAAATCCTCACACCTCTGGCCTCGGTTTGGCTGCTGGGTCTGGGTCGGGCTGGGGACAATCACTACATGAAGCTCAGCTGAATTTCTGGAGTAAGGGAGGTGGACACCCCAGGCTTTGGACTTTAACAAAATCAGGTCTCTACTTAGGGGGCACTGTGGGCCCTGGGCGCTTCTCTGGAGTATTTGCAGAACCTCTGGGTCCGATGGAATTCCCATCGGTGCCCTGCGAGCTCGCGAACTCAATTCCTCTGGGAACGTAACCCCCAGTTTCCCCTTTGAGCGGGGCTGAAGGATAGGCAAAGCCCCAACGAGCGGGAAGGAGGGAGCGGCCCACTGGCTGGGCTGGGGGGCCCGGTGCTGCGCTCGCAGCAGATTCCCGGGTCTCCCCCCGCCCTCACGTCCCGGGTCCCCATTTCAGGGCCCGCCACGTCCGCAGAGCCATTTCCTAGGCAGCCTCGGGTCCCTTTGGCCAGAGGAGAGCCGTGCATTTGAGGCGACTGCCGGGTAAGCCGAAGACGCAGCTCGCCCGCGAGATTTCGGGTACTTTCGGACCATCCCAGCCAGGAAGCAAGGTTCACACTTCATCCGCCTTCGTCCCCCAAGTGCTAGGAAACTTTCCAACGCCTTGCACGGCTCTGCGAGGAGAGAAAAGCAAAGATCCGCCTCCCAACCCCATAGTAATGATTGAGTCAAGCAAAGCCAACAAGCCAGGAGGCAAACTCCCCCTGCCATCCCGAGGCCTCCTCCAGACGCGGAGACGGCAAAACAGACTGCAACACCACGCGGCCTCCCGTTGGTGACAAGTGTAACAACACCGTCCCGGTCCCACTGGTGAGCACCAGCCTCAGGGCTGCGCCGGGCCCTCCAGAGAGGCACGGAGGGAACCGGTTCCCGTCCGGGTCCTCCGCGCGTGGAGGCGGCCGCCTGGGGCTCCGCGGGGCGCGAGCGCGCCGGCGCCCCCTGCAGGCTGGCACCGGGAGGGTCCGCGGTGGTGCTTTGGCCGCGTAAAGTCCCCGAGCTGCCCAGGTCCAAGCTCGTCGGCGCGCACACGCCCCGCCGCCCCGCCTGGTCCGTGGCGCCTGCAGGCGCTCGGTGCCTTTTCCAAACATGAGCTCGCGACGGCGGTGGAGCGGCAGGGTGGGAGGAGAATGAGAGAGAGGGCAACGGGGGGAGGCCCAGAGGGAGGTGGGGGACAGCCGGTGTCACCCCTTCCCCGCCTTCGGTCGGCCGCTCCGCTTCCGCCCCCTCTCCAGTCCGCGCCGGGCAGTCCCCTCCGGTGTCGGCGGCCGCGCGCCTCGTGTCCGGCCTGCGCGCTCTGGAGCACTGAAGGCCGCGCTGTCCCCGCGCTGCAGCAGCGCCTGGAGCCAGGAAGGGCTGGGCCGCCTCACCTCGGGCGAGTGCGCCTCGAAGGGGTCGTTTCCCCAGCGGTCTGGCAGGTGGCGCGGCTGGAGCAGTGTGCGTGTGTGCGCGTGTGCGTGAGTGTGGCGCGCGCGCAGGGCAGGGCAGGAGGCGCTACAGGATGCTCTAGTGCAAGCGTATCCCTTTCAGCCTTGAGATCTAAATCTGCAACCGTGGAGCTTATTATCCCCTCCCCCCCCCCTCGTTCTCTACACATGCATGTCCCTCTTTCGCCTAAGTCTTCCCATCTGGTTCCCAAAGAGATCCCCCTTGTGGTCCGGGGATATTCGTGGACACCCTGACCCACGTGAGCCAGGGTAAGGCTGTAACGGACAACGTTAGCTGGGAAAAGACGTCGAGAGCGTGTCCATCATCCAGCCTGCTCTTTAGACTGGATTTCACGCGCCAGGAAGCCACGTCTTAGGGACTTGTGTGTCTGCTTTCTCTATGTCCTGGCCTTAAAAATTGCTGCATAGAGGAGGTTTTTAGTTTTAGAGGGATAGGAAGGAGGTAGGAACCAATTGCAAATCACTTTTGGTCGTTTCTTTGACCAGCTGTAGTCCTGTTGTGCACCTTTCCAACTTACTGGCTCCTTTCCAGGAATGGGAAATAGGGGAGCGAATTTCCAATTCTGAAATAATGACTCCGCTTTCGTCCAGTTTGTGATTTCCATAATTTCATACAAAACAGAGGCTGTCAATGATCTCTCCATAAGAAAAGAGAAAGCGACTAGTAGAAGAAAACTTGGGCCAAATTAAATTCTTCCTTCTTAAAACATTAACCAGGGACTCCCTCCCTCTCTGGTCCCACAAAGCTTGTCCAGCTCTCGAGAGGAAACAGGACAGAGAAATTCAGAAAAAAGGCTTAAACATTTCTCTCCTTCACTGACGCGGTGAACCCTACTGCCAAACTGTATTTTTGATAACCTGAGATCCAGAAGATTCTAAAAAGAAACTTTTGTACGTGCTTTTAGTTGTCCTCTTTTTTCCCTAATGTTTGCATCTGTGGATTTTCGAGAATTTAAAAATACCTGTGATATATATATTTTTTGCTTGTTGGATTTATGAATATTAGATGGTTTTACTGTTAGCCATAATTCTTTATAAGATCTCTTGTCCTGAAGAAAGGCTCTAAGTAACATTTCCACACACTCACTAGCTACCCAAGAGGCCCTTACCAGCCAGTGTCTTGATACAATTTCCATCACTCCTTTTCATAAGATAATTTATAGACAGCTAAATTTTAACAAAGAATGTTAATGGTAAAATGTGAGTGTTTAAATAGATGAGCTTTTGTTTTTAGAAGCAAAGTTTAGCTTTTCTTTGAATTATTTATCAAGCTGTTTGCCCATAGGCCTTCCTAAAGGAGGGGAAGGGTGAAGGGGAGGGTATCACTTTTATTTATTTAAAGCAATGTTGACATAAAATTTTAAAACTAGCTTTTTGGAAAACAGCAAATTACTATGTCTATAAACACCCACCTTTGGGACTGTGAAAAGCAAAAAACAAAAAAACAACCTAATTACTTTCACAGAAAACAGTACTCAGTTAACTAAAATATTGTATGGCAATCCTTGGAAGCTCCTCCTCCTCCTTAAGTATAGTACAGTTTGGTAATATACTACACATATTTATACATGATGTAAATATACATATGCACAAGGGTAGATGTTTATGTACATAACATAACAAAATATATACATACCCCAACTGAATGCATTTGCATATAACATGCCCATGTGTAATATACCAAACTTCTATGATTAACAATACATTCTATAAGAGATAGTCTTAAAATAAGAGGACGTGAGTAAATCTTATTCATATTGAAAAACACTTCAAAATTTCTTTTGAAGTCTGAATCGTGCTAACTGTAGGTGGCACCACAGAAATCAGTAAATAGTAGATTCATAGTATTAATAATTTACGCACACCCCATTTAAACCTACTATAAACTTAAGTAACTTGTTTTCCATAAAATAAAAAGGGCAGCATACTTTAAAATGCACATTTAAAATATAAACATTCTATCTAAAGTCAGGTACATATTTTTTGTCTTTTTTTCACACTTTAAATACTGTTGTCTCGGAACAAAAATTAAATCCTGGATGAAATGAAAGAGAGCAGTAGTTTTATTTTCCATTCTACTGTAAGGAAGATATTTTTAACTAGTCAATCTTATAGTCCTCTACCTGCATTAAAAGATATTGAGTAGTTTAGTGATAATTCAAAATGTAAAACCAAATTTGAAGCATATATTAATACTTGAAATGATTTGTATAATATGGGATTACATGTTACTTATTTGCTTCTTTTAATGGTATTTTGAATCTTTGGATTTTCAGATGCCTTTTTTGGTTAAAATAAGAATTACGGTTAAAATGAATACTTTGGCATTCATTGGCAAGCGTCCACATGCTCATTTGTGCTGAGTAAATGTAAAGAAATGTTATATCTGAATTTTATATTTTAATGTTATTTGTCCTAGTTGATAAAGGAATCAAAATGATGAAGTTTTGAAGTTTTCTTAAAAACATGATAAAACGAGCTCTCTCATGGAATGAGTTATTTTGACTGACTTATAAAATATTTTGTTTGCTTTACAATGTTTATGTAAATGTCTTTCTTTACTGAAAAACATGTATGATGTTTATGATGACGTTTATTCCTACATGTAATTTATCATTTGTTTATTTCAGAAAGAGTATTTAAAAGACTGATGACTCATTAGTGGTGTCTAAATATTAATAATGAGCTTGTGAAAATAGAAATCAATTTAGCCCAACCACTTTTTGAGGTTTGTTTCGTAATCTCCTAAAAATTTGAGTTAAAATAATGGAAATAGCACAAGTGAAAATTAAAAACAAAAAAGAGTTTTACTTGGAAGGAGGTAAAAACATTTTACTCTAGTTGGGGTTTAAGATCAACTGTGTAAGTAAGTTAGTCTTTTATTTTAGAAAGTTTTCTGTCTGATGGTGTGGAGTGATTTGAGGAGACATAGGCTATATAATGACATAAAAATGCACAACGTTCATTCAAAAATTTGGATGAAGAGTCATTCACTACAAAATTGTAAAATAATCTTTTCTGTCAACTTAATTAATGAAGTGGGTAAAGGACTATTTTAGTAGGCTCAAATTACATATGGAGAAAGATTTGTAAGAATAAATACTTTGGCATTCTGTGGCCTAAATGCAGACAGAACTATAATATAGCAAATAAAACTCCCCAGAATGTAGGCATCCAAGATTCAATTTCATTAAAAAATTTGGCAGTTAAAGAAAAGAAGGAAAAATGCTTATTAAATCAGGGCAACTATAAAATGTTGACAGATCTCAAGTTTCATATCCAACTAGGCGCTTAGGAAACTGCTGGGATGTTGGTGGAGTATAAGTTATTCTGTCAAACCATTTTTTATAGTTAATTATCTTCTCAATACCCTCAAATTTAAACTCCAACTTCATAGACTAACCATTTTCTCCCTGTTTTTCTCTTTCTTCCTTCCTTTCTCTCCCTCTCTCTCCCCCTCCCCTCCCCTTCTCTCTCTCTTCCTTCTTTCCTTCCTTTCTTTCTCTACTAACCCCTCGCCCAAGTCTGTAAGCAGTTGGGTGACGGTATTTAGTAAGGTTCAGAGAGACACCCTGGGGGGATTGAGGGTCTTCAGCCTCAGTGGTTAGACATTATCAATGACACACATTCAGTATATCTGTGCTCTCTCAAAACACATTTATTTTCTTTCCTCATCCAACTACCCGTGTGTTGTAAAGAGGGAAGCAGGCGATGTCTACTGAAGGCAAAATAAATTGGAGAATTGAATTAATCATTTGGATAATTCAGGCATTATTGCCCTCCCTTCCTTCTAGCTACTAAGAAAAGAAAAATAAAATTTGAACAATCTATAATAGATTGGCTATCGTGATTAAATTTGTAAGATATCAATTAAATCTATAAGCTATTGCTTGATTGCTCATTCTACCAATTTTAACAGAGGTGGATACACACACCTGAGTGGACCTCCAGTGGGGGTCATTATATGCATTAACACATTCACCCCAGATTCAGATAAAGAGAGTTGAGGGGCCTGACTTGCCAGGTTTTGCTGAATACATTGATTGAAGTTATTAGATAATTGTTCACCTTCCTACTTTGCCCCATGAGAGGAGACACATGCACATATTATAAAAAACTTTAAATTAATATTAAATAGTTCAACTGGGATCACTAAAGTTATTTACATTTAGCAATGGATTAAAATGTTAGCATTATACATTTATTGAATTAGGATCCTCATTTCCTTGTATGCTCTGACTTGGAAACATTTGCTGAAGAAATCTTCAAGGGTTTTTTAGGGAGGACAATTTTCTCAGTGTAATTCGATGGATTGAAAGGTGCAGTCCCTGTACTTTCTGTGGTGGGCAAAATCACGAGAATGAGACAGGACAAGGTTAAATATTGTAGGTGGTTATTAGACCCATAGGCTATTTTAAAGTAGTCTTTGGATAAGATTGAACATAATTTGAGTTTAGTCTTAAGAACATTAGTAAATATTAATTACGGGCAGTTTTAAAAAAGATACCTTGTTGCAAATATTATCGAAAAAAGAGCACCTAGACTTTGTATTAATAAACTTTGCTTTCTTTCTCAAAAATTTCTGGAAAATTATGTCAATTTATTTTGTATTCATCTAATTAAATAAACTGAAGTATTGTTCTAATACATAAGGAAAGAATATTCCAAGTATAAATAAAAACGTGCTAGGTAAGAAGAAAGTCTTAATGATTTCATTTTTGCTGTAATTTCAGAAGAGAGTGGCTAAGTGAAAACTATGCATTAGTAATGCTTTATATTTATTTATAAAGTTGTTTTATTGTACTAACAGAAATTACTGAGTAACCTTAGAAAAAGTGTGGTAATTTCTTGAAATTTTTGATGACTCCTATTTCTAGATGCACATAAAAATAGGGAAATTCTTAGTAGTTTTAATGTTGGCTTGCACAGAAATTAAACATATAGAAAGGTATTAGTGAATAAATGAATAAAGGATGTTTCACTAGACATTTAGACCTAAGACTGTACTTTGCTGGTTAACAACTATTAGCCTATGCTGGGTTTTTTTTCACTGAGCCTTTAAAAACGTATACAGTGTGAAATCGTTACAGAATCACTATTCTTCACCCCAGAGCCTTTTCAGTAAAGGGATGCCGTCCATGGAAGATTTAGGCAAAACAAAATAATAGACTTATTATTAGGAATTTCTCTTGGCATGAGTATTTATAAGATTTTCTAAAAAATAATGTCTATAGGAATATTTATTTTGCTTTTTCTCCTTTCTCAGCTTAGAGGTAGGGCCTAATTCTCCATGTTGGCCGTTGATCTCGGTGGAGGCTGTTGAGAGGTAGCCATGTAATTTCTTTATCTTTCACCTGCAAATTACACACATTATTTTGCAGCTCAAAATAAGCATTCCCAATGAGTTGCATTCAGTAAATGTCTTTCACAGCATTAGTACAGAACTGAGGTACAAAAGAATATTAATCTAATACATTCCAAAATTCAAATACTTGTGATTAATAAGCATTATTATCTATAAATAAGGCCCTAATGATACTTTGGCAGTGTTGTAAACACAAGAATCAGAGGCAATTATTGTCATTATTGTTCGGCAAGTACTTCCCATGAATACCAAATGAGTATTGCTGTCCAGCTACTTGGCAAGTAAGGTTCCTATAAAGAAACAGATGTTGGCCAATCAGGACCGGCTACTATTAACTGCCCTTAGCCCAAGACTTAGCATCCTTAAAGAAAGAAAAGAAACAGGGAATCCAAAACGCTTTTGATGCGATTTTTAAAAATGCCCTTTATTATAAATATAGCAGCATCTTGAATATAATGCTGCTTTCCAATACTGACTTTGGAGAATTGGATACATTAGCAACCATTGTGTTGGTTGGAAGCAAAGGTCTCATTTGTGAGAGTTGCAAGGCACTTAGACCTCTTGGGATGGGGCGCCCTTGCAGTAAACTCAGTGGACAATGAGAAATAGGTTGGGGCCACACAGAAATCCCCTCAAAGAGCTTGGGCATGACCAGGTCTCTATCTTTTTTCCTGTCCCCAGGCCACACAGAGCTCCCTTCTCAAGGAAACACTACCAGCCCACCAGCTCCAGCTCCAGCACCCTGTGTGGGAGGCAGGCAGCTGTGGTGCACATAAAAGAAAGTTCCTCACTCTTAAGGAGGGAGTGCTGCACACAGGCCCCGGGCCACACATTCGCTCCACACTCTGGGTCTTAGCAGTCAACGCAGGACCAGCTGTGCCAACCAGCCGATTTCAGCTTGCAGTCCTAGTAAGGCCGGTGGCATTGGCTAACAGCCAAATTGGTTTTTGTGGAGGGGGATGGGGGGGAAGTTTTGTATACATTTCCCTAAGGGAGAGGTGCATTAAGCATTGAAGATAGATTTGTTTTCTATTTTTAAATTTCCTGTGCCAAGCCTTATGCTTTAAAGATGTTATAGTTCTGTACAGCAGGAGTTGAAAAAGTACAGAAATGTTTTCCCAAGGCATTGGAGACACAGAGGACACAAAACCTGGGGTGTGGTGGCATCAGTGATGTTGGGAGGAGACAGCCTCTTTGCCAGCCACGGTTGCTGGCTATTGGTTTCAGTATGGTGTGTCCTTTATGGAGAATGCGTGGTAGCATGAGAAGCTAACCAACTGGAGGCGAGTGACATTATTCAGTGTGGATTCCTCCACTCTCCCGTCCCCAGAAAACTCTTTATCATAACTTCAAGTTTGATGAGATTTGCCCTTCTTGCCCTCAGGGAACTGAAACATAAGTGGTTCCATTGTCTTCACAGTAATCTGGGAGAGGAGCCAGGGGCAGTGTTATCTGATGAGATTTTCTGAAAATGTTCTTGCCACCCTGGGCCTGGACTTTGTCAAGGGAGCAAGGTGGCCATACCCACGGATGCAGGTAGTGAGACTCCAAAACTGTTGCCGATGGGAGGCAGCTGGGTTCCAGCCCGGGCCCTGGGCACTCTCTCCTCTCTTCCATTTTGAACTCCTCTGAATGGGATGGAGGGAGAACTGTCTGCCAGAATTCAGCAGCGTGTGCTCAATCTCTGAGTATGGGGAGACGAGAAAAGGGGAGTTCTTCCAAGCAAATCTTTTCTCATTTCCAAGCATATTGACTCAAAAGGGAAGTTTTATAACAACACTGGTGATGACAATAATAACAATAATACTAAGGACTTACCAGGCACCAGGTATTGAAACATGCCCCTTATGTATACTGTATTTAAGCCTCTAAAAGCCCTCCAAAGTATAGTTTGCATCTAGGTTTGACAGGTGAGCCAACTGAGGTATGAGGGGCTAAGTCGCCTGCCCAAGGGCACATGATGGTGGCACCAACTTTTGAACTTTGGTCTTGTCTCTTAAACTCTGAAGAACCCTGCTGCTCTCTACCCTTCTGGGAGTTCCCCAGACATTGCCCCTTTAGGGTGCGTACAAAGTGGTTCTGTGACATTTGGTGAGCGCAGCCCCACCCTGTCTCATATTAAAACAAGGACGGCAAAGGCTCCTAAGGCCTCTTTACCTACCATTACTACACTCTCTGCCACCTCCCCCAGCCCTTCACGATCATGAGAACAGAATAAGGCTCCACACATTAACCTAAAATCATTATCACACTGAAGCATGGCAGCTTATGATAAGGGTCTCAGAAAGTGCACCTGTTTCTATCTATAAACCTCTTGCACTAAATAGATGTATAGGCATATGTCTGTTTCTCTGTGTATGAGGAAGGGATAGGAAAATAACCATTAATGGGAAGCAACTTCCCTATCATGACATTGACTGTTGACTGGAGAGCTTGTGCCTGCTTCCAGGCTGTGAGGGAAGCCCACGGGGCTGGTTTGGTTTGTTTGCTCGTCACTGTGTTCAACTCATGCACACCTTAGCAGAGACCGTGTGGATGCCTCAGTGCACACGGGAAGGGCCACCATCCAAACATCCTCATTGGCCTTGGCATTGTCCAAGAAACAACGAAGCTGTTTCAGGCCGACCCAGTGTCAATCTGTGAGGCTGGACTCTGGAGCCGGACCTTGCCCTTTGAAGGCGTGGGGGGACTCTGGGGACTGCTTCTCTGGACCCTGCCCAGGTAGGAGAGTGTACAGATACTAGTTCCTGGCAAGAGGAAAAATACATGGTTTTGTTTGTGGCCTAAAAGGACATAGAGTCAGCTGTGGAACTTTGAGAAACACTGGCACTCCACTCACAGCAACAATGACAGAAAGTTTGAAAAAACTTCAGTAATGATTTCATTTTAAATGAAATCTTCATTGCTGCCACTGGATCTCAAAGGGCAAAATGTTTTTCATAAAGGTTGAAGTGAAAAAGTTAGTTGGCTTTCGGAAGAATGATTTTCACTTAATTCATTAATTAATATTCTGCCTCATTCCAAGAAAGAATTTGAGGCAGTTTATAAAAATACATGTTGCTAAGAAACTAAAGTGGGAAAAATGAGCCAGCGTAAAGTTAGCATCCACTAATGCGTACACTTAAGTACTGAACTCTGCTTAGAAATATTAGAAAGTCACATAAAACGGCATGAGATAGGGATTTGTTTTCTCCATAGCAAAAAAAAAAAAAAAAAAAAAAAGAAAAATTTTAAAAAGTTTTACAATAAGCTATCAATCTGTGTTAACTTTTATTTAAAAAAGGAAAAAAGATACTGTTTTCAAGGTGACCTATCTATGACATGTGACTTGAAAATATTTCCTAAACATCTTTGATATATTTAACCCCAAAGAAAAATGTTCAGAGGGGAATTTACTACGACATCTTTTGTAGTCACAATAAAAAAGCTAATCTTGAGTCTATTAGAATTTTACATTGGAGAAAGGGCATATGATATTCTTCGACAGTCTTTAATGCTAGCAATTGGCATTTTACTTCCTATACTTATTTTTCGTAAGGCAATTTGACAGTTTGGAAAATATAGATCATGTTCTACTTCTTCAGTAAATCCCAGGAAATCAATAAATGATATATGTTTTACTGCTTCTTCTGTTTGTTTAGGTAGTCAAGAGGCTAATAATATAAAGAACTCAGTAAGGTTCCTTATTTTTAGGGGTAGATCAATTCATACACCCTATGCCACAACCAGCTTAGTAACTTGGTTGCCTCATATAACCCTTTTGGTTTTAGTTTTCTCATCTGTTAAATCAGGGTGTGGGAATTAGTTGATCTTGAAGTTGCCTTCTAGCCATAAAATTCTGTGTTTTGAATTTTCTGTCATCTAGAGAATCCATTAATGTAAGCATGATTTTTTATATCTAGTTATATTTCAATTGTTATAGAACTTCCATGTAAAGAAGAATACGGGGCATTCTATTATGCAGCGTAAATCAATAAAATGAAAATGTATCCATTGACAACATTTGTATTTTCACCTATTACAGAGCTGTGCCGTCTCTTTGAATACAATACACTTTTATGCCCCATTAAAGCATGCTTGACATAGCTTTCAACTACTTGCAAATGCTGAGAAGTTGAAAAACATAACATTTACAAAAGATACATCTGGTGCATATTTATATGACTTGGAATAAGGAATCATTTAAATACTGCTGAGCCATCTCCATATTAGGAGAAAAGATATTCCATGTCCATATGTGAAATTGGTAGTAAAATACATGTAGGTTTAAATTTCTCTTGCATATTTTTTTCCTCTTGACACATGTTAAAAATATGGAAATATTGATTAGGAATTAAATCATCTATTTGAGTTGTTGGAATTGCTTTCCCCTTGAATTTTATAGATTACATCATTAAATCTAGTTTATATTCAAAGGTGATAAGTTTTCAAAGGGATTAAAAGTAGCACTATGTTTAGAAAAGCTGCTTATTCAGGCACAAGAGTTCTTAACCTGGGGATCACGGACTCCTTAAATATCTAGAAATGAGCTTCCCCGGGGTTCTGTGAACCTTCTGAGATTATATGCAAACCTTTGTATGTGTATATGCATATGATTTTTTTTTTCTGGAAAAGGTTTAACTTACGTCAGTATCTCAAGGAGGCTTATGGCCTTGTGTAGTGGAAAAACTTAGAATCATAAGAAATACTTGGGGTTACTCCTTACTAATTGTTTCACCTTGGAGTAGGTAAGCCACCTACCTTCTCTAAAATAAAAGGGTTGCACTGATACTCTCAGATACCTTTTTCAGCTTCAGCATTCTGTAGCTCTGAGTCAGAAACTTACCTCCATCTGTCTAAATCCTTAAGCCATCAATGCTGTCAGCACTTGCTCTATGGGACTGC
>RJWJ010031950.1:0-18840 GCA_004363605.1 Indri indri
TTTTTTTTTTTTTCCTGCTTTGTCCAAAATCAGTTGGTTGTAGCTACATGGTTTTATTCTCAGTTTCTCTATTTTGATCCATTGGTCTCTATCTCTACCTTCATACCAGTACCATACTTTTTTGATTATTATAGCCTTATGATATAATTTGGGTCAGATAATGTGATATCTCCAAATTTGTTCTTTTTGCTTAAGATTGCTTTGGCCATTTGGACTCACAAAGAGCATTTTAAAGAACACCTGCCAATGCTGCATCAAGGGTCTTTGATACCTTCTAGAAAGAAAAAAAAAAAAGCCCAAACAAACAAACAAGCAAAAAACTCAATTTCAGAAAAACCTCAAGCAAAAGAGCAGCCAAGGGAATGCAGCAGCCATCTGGGATGCCTGACCAAAGTAGGAGATATGCCCAGTTGTAGTACAGTGAGCATGAAATCTTTTTTTCTTAGTTGGCCTGCAATGTTGATTTAATTATATTTTTTTAAAAAAGGGGGGGGAAGCTTCAAGAAACAACATTCTTCACTTGTAATTGAGGGAAACAAGCTATTTTAAGGTTGCATCTGATCAAGGCAATTCAGAGAGGTAACCTGGTCCACTGGGGGGAAGCAAACAGAACCACCGGAGTGTAACTTGAAACATTATGATTCTACTAATAAGTTTATTTTTTTAAGCAGTTCTAGGCATTGTCATATTTAATTCTTTAACAACAGTATTAAGTGGGTTCCTATTATTAAATTTAAAAAATCAAATATGTTAAGTATTGATCTAAGTTTATAAAATTGATCAGTGAAGGAGCTTGTATTTGAACCCAAAGTTTGTTCTCATTTCACAAAATCCCTCTGCCTTCTTTCTTGCTTATTCTTTATTCTACTCACATGAATAAATATTGTTTTGCTATTAACCATGTATTCCAATTATTCATTCAACATTCATTTAACCAACGTTTGTTGAAACTCTCCTTTTTGCCAAGAATTATAGGGGATATGACAATTCATAAGGCAAAGTCCTTGAAGAGCTTATAGTACAGTTGCAATACAATTGCAGTAATTGCAGTACAAAGCAGAATGTAAAATGTGCCAAAAGAGAAGTATGCATCTTTGCTTCCCCATTTTTCATTCCCACAGATAATCAATAATTAATCCTACTTTATATTTCGCTCATACCTATCTTCCAAGGAAACCAAATGCTTTGCATATATTATCTTGTCAACACTCCCAATAGTAGAACAGCCTCACAGTTGAGTTCCAAAAACCTATCAGCTTGTAAAACTGTGTGCAGCCAATCTCACACTTTCTCATGTCATAGCAGTGACACAATATGTTGACACAACTAGCATCAGTGATCTGTAGTACACAGCACCAGCACTGGGGGGTGGGGAGGTGGTCACATAGGTCAGTTTTATTTATATCTTCATGGTGAAACAGCCCAATTTTAAAATATATATATGATGGACTAATAAGGTAGTTAGCGGGGCAGCAGTTGGTGGGGGGCGGGGGGCACAAATGAAGCAATTTTATTCCATTTGGTCATCTGCAGAAGACAAATCCCAAAAGGAAGTGAGAGGGTCCTCGGTGATGGAATGCTGAGTTAGAAAGACTATGTTCCAGGCATGGTGCTGAGTGGCTTCCTTTCATAATCTCACTTAACCCCACTCCCATCTTAGGAGGGTTCCATTTCCTTACAGGTGAAGAAACTGGGACTCAGACTGTTTAAGTAACATGGGTTAGGCCAGGTAGTTAGTCTGAAGTGATCTGGAATTCAGCCACAAATCTGTTTCTTTAAGCTCAGGCCTTAAGGGCTATGCCATTCCCCTTCTGAAGACTGGAGGAACCAAAGGAAGCTGTATGTAGACAGAGGCTGTATGTTTGGGGAGATTGTGGGCAAGGACCAGGAAGGAAAACAGGAATTGGGAAGCTCCCAGTTTTAAGATGAAGCCATGGATTGTGTCACAATCAGGACTCTTGCTATCTGAAACCATAGGGTAAAATTTTGGGTCAGGGGACCCAAACCCTGGGATTTGTGGAAGTAGAGCTGTTGCAGCAGACTTGACCTGGGGAAATGAAGGCCTCAGGTCTATCTGTCTCCATCTCCACATCTTTTATCTCTGGTTCTTCTTTTATTTTTCACTTTTTTCCCCACTATTTGAGACCACCTCTCCCCATGGGGCTGAACTCATGGCCAAAAGCTGCCTTAGAATTTTATCTTTAAAGCACAATCACTTATAAAGGAAAAAAGATGTTCCCCATAAATTTCAGTCAGGAAAATCCCAGGAAGAGTTTCTGATTGGTTTTGCCAATCCTCCCTGTAGCTACAGGAACACTCTAATTGGAACCTCGCCACGGTGAACCAAACAGTGAAAGTTGGGAGTGAACTGTTTCCTCTTCTAGAAAAAAAGAGAAAAAGGGTGTTAGACTGACAATAACAACAAATGTCTACTACAAGCAGAAACCAGATTGGACCAGAAAAACAGACATGAGAAACTAACCATGCAGGAAAAATATACCTTAAAATCGGAGGGCTTTTCCCCTGCCTTAGAAGGCTTTCTGCTGGGCCAGAAACTAATCCAAGGCAACCCAAGATCTACAACATCATGGAAACACAGAATTCTCCCATCTTGTGCTCTCCCTATTGCTTTCTATGATCCAGCCACATTGTCCTTCCTTTGGCTACTCCTTGCATGTACTGGGCTCATTGCTTCTTAGCTTATCCTAAGCTGTTCTTCTGTTTGCAATGGTTTCTCCTTGGTTACTCAGGTCTCAACTCAAATGTCACCTTCTTATAAAGGACTTCCCTGAACATCTGTCAGTTTTATTTTGTCATAATATTTATCACTACTGAAATTTTCATTCTCCTTTTTTCTCCTCTCCTTTTATCTTTTTTTCTGTTTCACTTCCTTAAAACAGAAGTTTTGTGGAAACAGAGATCTTTTCTGTTTTCTTGCCTGTTGCAATGTGAGCACACACAATAATGTCTGGCATGCCATGCAGGACCTTAATACATATTTGTAAAATAAATTATTAAATGAATGAACCCTAGATTTTAGAGGGACTATAGCATTTAACTTGGATATTTGTACATAAAGGGTGCTTCAAACATTGTTTACAAAATTTTTAAAAATCAAGAGAATCCAGGAAATTTACACTATTGTCATATGCTGGGAATGCTGCTGAGCTTGAATGGTATAACTAAGACCTCACAGCAAGGTTGAAAATCAAAGACCGCCTTTCCCCTTCCACATTCTCATTAGGTTGTATGAGATGTGTGAGTGATATTTTGGAAAGGTCTGGAGTCTTGCACGGCTATCATTTATTGAGCATATGTCATATGCCAGACATCACCCTAGGTACTCTACATGGATTAGCTCCAACTCTGAGACTTCACATAGTAATAACTTATGCAAGGCTCAGAGCTTATAAAAGGCAGGAATGGGATCAGAACTCTCACCAGTATATCATAATGTTTTCTCCCAAGTACTCTAGCAGATCTGGGGGAGATTTAGGAGTGCGTTCTTTACTACAGTTTGGACAAGTTCTAATAATTGGTACTTGGCCACAGATCCATTTAATTTTTATCGACACCTGGAATATAGGTGAAATTTTATTCAAGGTTGTCCGAGACATTTTTGACTCCTAGGGTAGTGGTTTAAAAGTATGATCCCAGACCAGGACATCAGCATCTCCTGAGGACATGTTAGACATGCAAATTCTTATGCTCCATTCCTGACTTTCTACATATGTAACTCTGGGGATAGGCCCAGAAATCTCTATTTTAACAAGCCTGCCAGGAAATTCTGATGCACCCAAATGTTTGAGAACAACTGCTTTAGAACATCTTCCAGGTAGCCAAGTAGTTTAAGCTGAAGGGTACCTAGATGCCAATGGGAAATTCTAGAGCCTGGTGCTAATTATTACAAAGCTGGCAGCTTAAAACAACTCATAATCTTATAGTTCTATAGGTCAAGAGTCCAAGGACAGGGCTGGCTGCATTTCTTTCTGGAGACTCAAGGGGAGAATCCATTTCCTTGACTTTCCACTTTCTGGAGGACATCTTCCTCCATTTCTGTGACCATTCTTCTGCTGTTGCATCTCTCTTTGATCATAGCTAGAAAAAGTTCTCCAATTTTGAGGACTCATATGATTAGATGGGGCCCATCTGGATAACCCAGGATAATCTTTCCATCTTGAGATTTTTAACTTAATAGAATTTACACAGTCTCTTTTGCTATTTAAAGTAACATATTTACAGGTTCCAGGGCTTAGGATGTGGACATTTTTGGAGAGCTATTATTATGCCTACCACAGTTACCATAGCTGGAACCCTGGGATGTGGTACTTTCAGTACCAAAACTAGGAAAGCCTAGGGCAAAACTGAGACAAATTGGTCTCAGTTGGGAGGGTACAGAGAAGAGTGATAATGCTGTGGTGGAGGCCACATCATGCTTGGTTAAAAAGACATTGGAACCAAGTTTCAGAGCTGGGAAAAAGTCAAAAGGAGGTAGATCTCTGCCTTCCTGAGTTGCCCATTCCATAATTTTGTGTAACCTGATTCAAACTTTCTCTTTTTCATGCTGTGACATGTTCTGCCATTTGTATCCATTTTTTTTTTTGTAATGAGTATAACCATACTAATTTATTATTAGTCACTAACTGTGGCTAATTCACTGTTGCTTATAAAATGCCACATTAACTACTGCTACCATGGAGTTACCAAGTTCTGGTGGTAGCAAAAGCAAATCATGACGTTAATTGTCTGAATCTGGCTCCGTGTGTGTGATCAGCATGTGATTAGGGTCTTGCTGAGTCCTAAAGAGAATCAGCGAGGCACATTCTCAGAAAGGCAGGCTATAGCCACAGCTCTTGCAGTGAAGTAATGTTCCATGAGTATTTTATTGTATATAATATATAAAAGATTTATTTGTCCTGTGTAAATACTTGGCTGTCTCTAGTTCTATCATCTTTTCAGATGTGGTGTCCTGAAACAAAATGCCTTCTATTCTTTAAAAAAATGGAAATAGGAATACACATATAAAGTATAGTTATACAGTTGAATTTTTTGTGAATCTGACATAAACATGGATATATGAAACCAATGAAACATTTTTTTATGTTTAGCAGGAATCCAGGAATTGAAGTTGAGTGAGGACTTTGCCCACATGAGGTTGGAAGTGCTAGTCTACTTTCCATTATGACACAACTGCTTCCCTTAGAGAGAAAACAGTCCTTGGAAAAAAGACAGACTGAGAGGATTCAAATCCCAAATTCACCTCTTATTAACTGTGTGACCTAGAGATATTTATTATTTTTCTAAGCCTTATTTTTCCCTTCAGAGTTGGCACAAGTGAATGACAGTTGTTAAAATTATTGGTTTGCTTTTTTTTAATTTCAGCATATTACGAGTGTACAAATGTATAGGTTATATATATTGCCTTTGCCCCACCTGAGTCAGAGCTTCAAGTGTGTCCATCCTGTAGATGGTGTGCACCGTACCCATTAGGTGTGAATATACCCATCCCCTCCTCCTCCTCCCACCTGCCTGACACCTGATGAATGTTACTACTATATGTGCACATAAGTGTTGATCAGTTAATGCCAATTTGATAGTGAGTACATGTCGTGCTTCTTTTCCTATTCTTGTGATACTTCACTTAGTAGAATGTACTCCAACTCTAACCAGGGTAATACAAGAGGTGCTAGATCACCATTGTTTTTTGTGGCTGAGTAGAACTCCATGGTATACATATACCACATTTTATTAATCCACTCATGTATTTATGGGCATTTGGGTTGTTTCCACATCTTTGCAATTGTGAATTGTGCTGCTAGAAACATTCTAGTGCAGATGTCTTTTTTATAAAATGTCTTTTTTTCCTTTGGGGAGATACCCAGTAATGGGATTGCTGGATCGAATGGTAGTTCTACTTTTAATTCTTTGAGGTATCACCATATTACTTTCCACAGAGGTTGTACTAGTTTGCAGTCCCACCAGTAGTGTTGAGTGTTCCTATCTCTCCACATCCACGCCAACATTTATTGCTTTGGGACTTTTTGATAAAAGCCATTCTCACTGGAGTTAAGTGATATCTCATTGTGGTTTTGATTGCATTTTCCTAATGATTCACTTTTCAAAGATATCCCCAATAATAATTGAGGGCTTTTTGAGGTGATTTAGCATAGTAGTAGCTATTTTCACTCCTTGAATGGCCATTCATTCATCAAGTTTTGTATTCTGTGTCAGGCTGGAACTGAGATTATAACAATTAAAAAATGAAGAATCCCCATTCCCCGGGAGCTCACAGGCTTCCTGGAGAGATGACACTTGCTTAAACTGGAGGGATCAGTTAATGACATTTGGAGGATCAGAGTACATGCCACACTTTGGGAGCTGCATGAGTTGAGCTGAAGCACAGAGGTGAAATGCAGTCTGGTCTATGTTGGGAATCACATGTAGCTTGATATTGCTGCTATCTTTTAAATTAGATATAGCATCTAAGTGATGGCATATAAGTACAAATTGTGGTTGTTAAAAGCAAATGCACTGATATCTAGTCATTATTACAGTATGGGTTCTGGTGGCCAACTACATTACTGTAATCTCTTGTTACTAGAAATCCGACAGTATATCAAAACAAATAGAATTGCTGCCTATTGAAATGATGTCAAAATCTAATTATTGTCCTTATTGTCATTTTATAATTTTCCCTACATTTGTCTATAAACATCTGGGCTATAGAGTAGTTTTCACTTAATGATAACATCTATGACACTGTAGCAAAAGTAAAACTTTTTGATGTGAAAGACTCATTACGTCTGATTGCTGAGGAGAAAGGCAGAGTAGCCAAGGGAAGTGTCTGTCATAGCATATGATTCCATTGTGATCAACTCACAGGTTACTTCCTCCAGTGGCAGCAGGAAATACTGGTAACCTTGGCAACACTGGTGGCCCTTCCCATCCTCTTTTAATTGAAATTGCTGTTGCTAGGTTACAACCTAAAGCAAAAAAGAAGGAAAAGAGGAGGAGCAAGAGGATGAGAGAAAGAGAATGAGAAGGGGAGAGAGGATGAAAGAGATGGAGAGAAAATAAGAAGGGAGAGAATGAGAATGAGAAAGGAAGATAAAATGAAAAGTATTGGGTGGTATTTGAAGTACAGACTTATGGATACAAAAGAGACTATTGAATTAAAGTGAAAACTAAAGAAGCATGGGGCAGGGGTAAAAGCAGAATATTTGCTCCTGCCTTACTAAAAATCAATAATTCACACTTCATTTTGACTTTGAGTTTTCCCAAGCAAGCTACTTATCTTTAATGTGGGTGTTTTCATATTCTCTTGGAAGGGAAATGTTCATTAGCTTTCTTTCCCTTATTTTTAACTGACCCCAACCCCCATCAAAATTCTTTCGTCTGCTCTCTCACTTTCCCACTGTAGCCTGAAAAGGAAATATCTGCAGAGAGAAGCACTACATTAAAATGCAGTGAACGCATCTCTGTCAGGAGGGCATGGGCTATGTTTCTCCCGTGTCTAGGGGAAGCCATGACCCCGTCATCCACGCTTCTGCCCTCACAGTCTCCTTTTCTTCCATGCATATGCTTGGATGTTGGGTGAAGACAAACAGTTTCAGCAGCTGACATCCTCTGAGTTCAGGAGAAAGGTTATGATTGCTTTGGGTGACTGTAGCTCTTTGCAGCAGCAGAGTCACATCATGCAAGATTTACAAATGAGGAGAACTGGCAGCTCTGCTGAACGGTTCCTCTCTTTTGTAGTGTGGAAAGAGGTCAACCTGAGCTCATCCCCTATTTCCAGAAAACAGGTATGTTACCCAGGAGAGAGCCATAAAGTAATTATGTGGCTTTGAAATCTTGAGTGTTTTGCTACAATTTAAGGGACTTTATGTGCTTTGTTCACTATGCTTTTTCCAGTACCTAGAATAGCACCAGGAACATAGTAGGTACTCAGTGAGTGCTGATGAATGAATAAAAAAAATCACTCCAACTTTCTAAACAGTAGTCACCTTACTGTTCCCAATCTTAGTTTAGGGAGTACCTAACTCTGACATCTAGGTGTGGAGCACCCAGGACTTAGTTCATTATCAGAGCACCTCCCCTCTGACCATGGTATTGAATCAAGAATGGGCCTATGGCTAAGTCAAAGCTGATGAGATGGAGTGAAAATTCTTCATAGGATTCTGAGCAAGAAACTCTCACTTTCTTTCCACTGGATGTGAATGAGAGGGGATGTAGTATCTAGTTCTGCTATGACCATTTATGAGTATGGTGGCCTGAGAGAAGATCTAATCTTAAGGAAGCAGCAGTATCAAGAAGTGAGAACTCTGACTTTCTGTTCAGAGGACAGTTTACAAGGCTCCTCAAAGCTGCAAACCCTTGAGATGTCACAGGTATCATCATTACCCGTATTCCACGCTGTACTGGAGCCGTATGTGTACAGAGATTTTGAGATGCCTCTTTACCAAGACAATGTTTCACTTTTCTACCTGGGCATTGCTTGTGTCTTTCTGCTTTATCAAATTTCTGGAAAAAAATAATAGCTATGTTTGCTTCTCCTGATAACTTCCTTCTATATAGAGTTGGTCCCTAGTGCTTGGTATTTGGCTGAGGAACAGTTAGAGTCTTCCTTCTTCTACATGATTACTCCCTACTCTGTATTTGCTCCTGAAGCTTTTGGACTTTCTCACCAACTTTCTTCTTAAAGATCTCTTCCATCAGTGCAAATCAACAAAACAGATACCAAGAAGCTTCACGCACACCAATTTATTATCGTAATTCAGATATATTTGTGTTTCAGGTAGGGCTTAACCAGGACTCACTACTATGGGTAAAATAAAAGAAACTCCAGAAGACTCATTCATTCCCAACATTCTATGGCTTTAGCTATAATACATGCTATAATCATCCTAAAGTGTGTAACTTAATATTTTTAAGCTTTTATTATCTGCCAGGCACTTAATACTGGTTACTACCTTCGCAGAGCTTAAAATCTAGTGGGGGTGAGAGTAGATAGATCATAAATTAACAAGATTTCAGGTCATCATATGTGCTGCACAGAAAATAAAACAGATATGACAGAAGATATCTGGCATGCCTAAGGTCCACCTCAGCTAAGGTGGCCAGGTGGTTTGGTTCAGTTGTCACTTTCTCCAAAAGATCTAAATGATGATGAGGAGTCGACCATGTGAAGAGACTGGGCGAGGTTGTTCTAGACAGAAGAAACAAAAGTTGAAAAACTTAAGGGATGAATGAGCTTGAAGTTTTGAAAAAAAAAATGTTTTTAAAAGACCAATATGGCTAAAGCAAGGGAAGGAGAGGGATATAGGAAGAACAAGATCACACAGGGCCCTCAAGACCATGAGGAAGAGCTTGGAAGCAAGTGCAAAACAAGGGAGGTAATTAACTGATTTGAACATAATCACTCTGATGCTGTGTAGAGAGCAGATAATGGGGAGGCAATGATAAAAGCAAAGTGACCTAGTAAGAGTCTATTGCAGCAATACAATTGAGAGGTGCTGGTAGCTTGGGTTAGAATTGGGCGGTGGAGTTGGAGAGCTCAGATATGGGCAATGATAAAAAGGGGAAGAATCTATGATTGCAAGTAGGTTTGGGGCTTGAAGACTGTGTGAATGGGGGTATCACCCTGAAGGAAGACATGGAAATATGGTATTTTGGGGGAATCAAGAGTTTCATTTTGATATACTATGTTTAAGTAGGAAGTCGAATACATTAGGTTACCATATAGGTGAAGGGTCAGAGCTGGAGATGTAAGTTTCAGGCGACAATGTTATGTAATTATTGGACTGGATAAGATCTTCTGTAGAGAATGTAGATAGAGGAGTGCAGAGGACCAAAGAATTCCCTCATTTAGAGGAGGCCAAATAGAGGAGGAGATGTCAACAAATAAGAATCTGATATTTTTTAAAAAAACCCATAAAGTTGGGGAAAACCAGAGAATGTGGCATCAAGCAATCAGAAAACAGAACAGTAAACTATATTGAATGTTGCTGGGAGGTCAACTGAGAGGTGCACAGAGATGTAACCCTTGCATTTGATAACAGTGGTGACCTTAGCTCGAGGGATTCCAAAAAAGTGATAGAAGTCTAGAAAGTAGGCTAGACTGAGTTGAAGACTAAATAGGTAACAATAAAGAGAGACAATAAGGAAAAGCAATTCTTTCGAGACATTTTGCTGTAGAAGAGAGAGAAAAAATGGTGTACTATTCGAAAGGGTATCTGGATTCAAGAGAAAGTTTTACCTGCCTCCAAGGGTGGGAGATACTGGAGCATTGTTTAATGTGAAATGCAATGATCTAGCATGAGCCTTACAATGCCTGCCCAAAATTTGAAGGGCTTAAATGTACAAAGATAGATAGGGACTCTGAGAATGACTGTAGGGCCTTAAGATCCTATTCTCAACACCGTGCCCTCATAGATACTTATATTTTGGTTTGTTATTGACTACCTCTTACAAATCTGGATTATGAGGAGGTCAACCCTGAATCAAGCTTTCCTTATCAAGCTGCTAATGCAACACTATTTTTAGTTACCAAATCAAGGAAGAAAGAGTTTTCCTGGGTGATTGCAAACCAAAAAACAGAAATTAAATTTATCCTATCATTATTATTTAAACAGAAAAATAAATCAAACAGAAAAACAATAGTGATGACAAAAACAATCCTTGCCAAAGAAATCCTCTACATTTTATCCTTCTATTTCCCATTATTTTGGGATAAAAATAGTTTACCTTTTTTGTTCAGGGATGTGGCAATTCCAGGTACTTTTGGGAAATGTGGAAAGTGGTCTGAGGCTAAGATGTGATAGTATACCCGTATAGGTATAGACTAAGCTTTAGTATTACTTTAAGGTAAAAAATTAAAACCTGTTATTTAAAAAGTTACCAGTAGTTTCCACCTTCTAGGATAGAAATGGGAATTAACTTTGAGGTAGACTATCCTTTGTTTTGCTTTTTGGTTTATGCAAATATGAACATTTTGCATAACCAGGGAAGACCTGAATGCAGATTCTTCAGACTGAGACACTGAAAGTTCCCTAGAATAATGTAAATCGTGGGCACCTTTTAGCAGAACTCACTACTGCAGATCATTTCCCTTAGAGAAATGGTTTTCAATTGTTTTCTAAATCTAAGTTTAGACTTCCCTATACATTATAACATGTTCCCATGGAATTGCATGTATTGATCCTTTAGCAGTTGCTCGGAAAAACAGTAGTACTAAAGTGATGTGTGGCCTGAAAACCCATCACTGCCCCTACTCCCCCGAGGAAACACTGTGAAAAAAAAGTGAATTGTTCTTGGCACATAAAACCTGGACTATTTTATTAGGGCCTCAACTATGATTTTATCTAATACTAAATGACCTAGACGAGAATTATGTTGTTGGATTATTGAGATTTTTTTCTTTTAGGGAATATGGAGTTGAACTCTATCCCTAGAGTTAGAAGAAGGGCTTTCCCTGAAAGAAATGGAGACATCCTGGGGCAAAGCTAATCTAGAGCTAGATTTAGAGAGGAGATCTTAGAATTGGGTGATGAACCAATGTTCTCCTATTTCTGAGTCTGGAGAGTTAGCCATGAACTTAAGAGATGAAAATACTTGGATGGTGGTGAACTGGACCATGTCACACAGTAATTAGCCAAGAGTTGGGCAGAAGGGAACCTGAGGTCAGCTCTGAGTGTGTGGCTCTGAGAATGGGCACTGTTATAGCAAGTACATGATCTCTTTATTATCCCCAGGACTTCAGTCAAGTCTTGTTAAAAATGACAGCCTGGTCTCAGCTGTGCCCTGGGGAAAAGGATAATAGAGTGGGGTGGAGGGAGTCATTGTTTGTATATCTATTTAAAAATATGTAGGCCAGGTAATCTTGGCTCTTTGGGAGGCCAAGGCAGGAGGATTGCTTGAGGCCACTGGTTGGTGACCAACCTGAGCAACATAGTAAGACCCCATCTCAACAAAAAATTTTAAAATTGCCAGACAGGATAGTCATGCCTATAGTCCTAGCTACTCTGGAGGCCGGGGTGGGAGGATTGCTTGAGCCCTGGAGTTTGAGGTTACAGTAAGCTGTGATCATGCCACTTCTTTGGAGACCCTGTCTCCAAAGAAAAAAAAAGAAAAAGTACATTGAGTGCTACTATGTAGTAGGAGCATGCCTACTATATTCCAGGCATGCTCCTATGCACTGGACATGAAAAAAAATTGACAAAGCCACTTATGGTCACCTTATATTAATATATTATTTATTTGTTTGATTATTTAATCATTTTATTGAATGTCTTTCCTTTATTAGATTGCACATTCCATGAGAAACAAAAACATAAAAGAGGGTAAGGAGCTAGGGGAGTGTGTCTGGCCTTTGAAAGGGCAATTTTTAGGTAGGGACCTGAAGGAAGTGCAGGAGTAAGCCATGTGGGTATCTGGTGGAGAGCATCCCAGGTACAGAGCAGCAATTGCTAAGACCCTAAATTAGAGGCACTGTTATTGTGTGTCGTTGCCTGTTTTTGCTGCTATAACAAAATAGCACAACTGGGTAATTTATAGATCATAGTAATTTATTTCTGATTGTTCTGGAGCCCTGGAAGTCCAAATCAAGGCATTTTCAGGTTCAGTGTCTGGCAAGGGACCACATGTCTGTTTCCAAGGTGGTGCCCTATTGCTGCATCCTCCAGAGAGGAACGCTGTGTCCTCACATGGCAGGAGGAACGGAAGGGCAAAGGGGCCTTAATAGTTCTCTCCAGCCTTTCTATAAGACTGCTTAATCCCATTCGTGAAGGCTCTGTCCCCTTCCTGACTTAATCAGCTCCTAAAGGCCTCACCTCTTAATATTATCACATCGAGGTGTAAGTTCCGACATACAAATTTTGGGGAAATATAAACATTCAAATGATAGCACTGTCCAAAAGGACAAGAACACAGTCAGTGAAGGGGAGGCTAGCAGGAGAAAAGGTCAGTGAGCTAAGGGGCCTTTCATGTCGTAGCATGAATTTGGGGTATTTCAGTGGGGATTTCATTGAATCTGTAAATCAGTTTGGGTAGTATAGACATTTGAACAATGGTCAAACTGTACAAAAGCAAAAACCAAAATATATGTACCCCTGTAAAAAATTTTAAAAATAAAAATAAATTTATGGGACAATGTAAAGAAAAGAATTTGGGGTATTTCTCTGAACAAGATGGGAAGCTCTCAGAGTGCTTTTAGCAAGAGCGACATATCTAATTTACATTTTTAAAGGGTAAGTCTTACTGAGGAGTGGAAAATGGACTGTAGAGAATAAGGACAAAGCTGGAAGTCCAGTTAGGTAGTTTTTGCAATGATCCAGGTGAGAGCTGGCTTTCAGTCAACTTTTTCCTTTCTCAGCCCACACTCAATCTGTCTCTCCCAGTCCTCAAACTTGGTTTACTCCTTTATGTCAGCACACTTCCTGTCCATCTCTATCATTGGATCATAATCTCTTTAGACCTAATAGATGCTCAGCTCAGTTTTGTTAAAATAAATACATCTGGCTATGGGAACATACCATGGTGTAATCCCTAGATACTTATTAAAGCATTGAGATAGATAATCTTCATTTGGGGTAAATTCAGAACCTAAAGCAGTCAGGTCCTATGCAGGACAGAGATCTGTAGACAGAGCCAATCAGAGAAAGAAAGGCTTGACAGTCATAAGTGTACATCTTCCAGGAAGCAGTTGGCTCATACCATGTTCCCTTCTGCTTAAAACCGTCTCACCACAGTATGAAATAGACATCCATTGGTTGGGGTGGGGTGGGGTTGGGGTGTGAGTCACCTCTTGAAGTTTCCATATTGCTTGGATTTGTGCAATAGACATGAGGAACGGAAATAGAAATAGCAAGTACAATAGGAAGGATTACTTCACTTGCATAATTGAGGCAGATGGTATGTACATCAAGGACTCAATTTTGAGAAATGGTACCCAGATAGACTGTAAGTTCCCTGCTGGAAGTCTATCAGCTCTACTATTAGTGGCAGAATAATAACTACCATTTATTGAGTGTTTACAGCCTGGGCCAAATACTTGATTTTTATTAATAATTATTATCCTTATATCATTCCTCCAAAAACGTCACCATCTTAAGAAGAAACTGACGCTCAAAGATTTTAAGTAGCTTTCCCCAAACTACACGATTATTATACTGTGAAGGCAGGATTCAATATGGTGTCCGTCTGGCTCCTTAGTCTATATGCCCTACAGTATGCTGCCTAAATCTTCAACAACAGGGTCAGAGACAGGATCTGAAATAAAGAAAGATCATAAGATTAAAAGATATTCCATACAAGAATCTTGAGTGAACACTGCCCCAACCACCTCTCTTTAAGAATTCAAGAATTCTTGATAAGCGGGATATGGGTAGAGAGCACATGAGCTATATTGTAGTTGTACCTCATATAGTATCTGTAATTGACATTTATAAAGTCAACATCCAGCAAACTGTATCACAATGTGCAGCATTTTTAAAATTTCATGATGTGCAGCATTTTTTTCTGACTCCTTTACTGTTCTCTGTAGATTCCTAGGTTAGAAGAAACCCTCAAGGGAAAAGAAGACGTGTCTATCCTGATAGTACTGTTATTATCCCAGTTTCTTATTTGGATCCACCAAGTAAACATCTATTTATTTGTCTCCTCAGATGCCCCTGAGTGCTAGATTAAAGCTGGAATGAGCACTGACCAGGTAGAAAGGTGTTTCTCAAAGTGCAATCTTTGGACCACTCACATCAACGTCACATAAAAAATTAGCTGAAAATGCACAGTCCTGGATCCCACTTCAGGCCTGTTGAATAGAATCGTTGTAGATGGGCCCACAAATAGGAACTTTTGATAAACTCTCCAGAGGATGCTTGTCGGTGGTATGCTCCTACCTGTTTAACACCTGGCTCTTTCTTGGGTGAGGGAAGAAAGCCCTGACTTTTAGCATTTACCCTTTTCTCCTCCTCTACTCCAAATAGAGAATTTAGGAGAATAATAAAAAAAAAAAAAAATTATGGAAATAAAGCGGTGTTTGGTGACTATTTTCTCTTCCTTTCTTATTAAGGACTGTTTTCACTACTCTATAGTTCAAGCTTACAGCTGACATTTATATTTAGCAAGCTCTGCATTCACCTTGCCTCCTTCCTCCCTTCTCAGCAAACAGATAAATCTTTCCATTCGATAGTTGCTAACTAGTCACACCCTCCTCCTTCCCTTCTTCTCCCTTTCTCCCTCCAGACATCCCTTTTTGGTGTATCTATTCCTTCCTCCCATAGCACTAGGTGGATATCCACTCTTTCCCATCTATGTTATACTTGTAGCTTCATTTGGAACATGACTAACAAAGCTGAGGTTTTCCGGGCTGCTTCTCCACCTTCCCTTTTCAAATGACATTTATATAAAAAAGGGCTGCAAGAAGGAAGGAAACTGAAGGAACTGATCAGGCCTGGCAGAAGGAGGCTGCTGCTTTAGACTGATTAGCTCTCATCTCTTCACCCCAGAGAGAAGTGACAAAGTTCTCCACCCCCACCACGGAGTCAGACATATGGCCTCCTTCACCCTGAGGCTGACCTCAGAGCCAGGTGCAACCGTATCGTCCACCTCATCATGCTGTCACCTGATAATGTATCCCTGTCATATTCTTCTCAATAAACCTTGTAATGTCTGCTCTTCTCAACACCTGGGGCCTGACCCCTGAGCAATGATCTCAGAAAGATGACCCTGAAGTTCCTTTAATCTGTTTGCAGGATTATCATTTTACATCAGTGTCCTTTTCTCTTCCCAGTAGGTAATGATTTTGGTGGCTACAGAGCCCAGTGGCATGAAGAGTTTAAGAATCAGAATTTTATGTCCCGCCTTCCGTGGGACCTCAGCCAAGAAGTTAAGAGTTCAGCCTTCAATTTTCCAGCCATAAAAGACAAAAGGTAATGTAATAAAAGCTCTTTCCCAACATCCCAACACACACACACACACACACACACACACACACACACACACACACACACACACTTATTTCATGGTTCATGGGCATATTTAAAGCATAAATGAGATATTATTATAGTTTTGTCAGTTCTGGATTAATCCTTTGGTTGACTTGAGAACAATGTTGGAACCGTTTATGCCATGTGAAGGTTTAAGACGTTCAGAGAGCTTGGAACTGACACCTGGTCTTTTCACCACCAGCTGCAGGTGGTGCCCTACTGAAGCCACCCACACAGCCAAGAATCCATGCTGTTTCTAAAGACTTCCACAGAAGCAGATTATAAAACCTTCCTGAGTAAAAATGATTTTGGCTGTAAGGAAATGTTTTTATCCTAACCAAATCCTTTAAGCAATACCTTTACATCTATGTTTTCTTGGTCTGTTCTCACAATAAATGAAAGAAAATTGTTCAAGATTTCTGGTATAAATGTCTACCCCATAGGCTAGAGACCATTATTATGTTATCCCTTGGTCCTTTCCCATTCCCTGAGCATGGACTAAGTTCTGAGTGCCACGTGAACACCCAGGTGAATAAAGCAAAACTCTACCCAGAAGAATAACAATATAAGCACCAAAACAGATAAAATACAAGGTGGAACTTTATAAGATAGGGGAAGGTGGATGCCAAGAGGGAAATGATTAATTCTAGCTGAGAGATTTGCAGGTAAAGGAGTAGCATGAAAAATCCTTTTTCTTTTTTATGCTTTTACCAGATATCTTAATCATCAAAGCATTTCTTCATTAAAATACTTTTAAATTGTCTCTACATTCTTTTTTGTTGAGGGACTGTGTTTTGAATACGGTAGCAAAGAAAGAGCTTAATCAAGAGCTCTCAAGTCTCAGTATACTTTTTATGGTGTCCCTTGGCCAAAAGAAATACCAAATAGTTCTGTTTATTAAATAGTTAGACCCAAACAACTTAAAAAGTATTTATGTCGTAACAACATAGTGGCTGTTTAAAAAGTAATATACACTTTACGTACACATGCAGAAGTAAAACCGAACGAAGATCAAGCGGGTGGGAGGGGACGGGGGGATGGGTAAAATCACACGTAATGGGTACAGTGCACACCATCTGGGTGATGGGCACAATTGTAACTTTGATCAAACCGTACAAAAACAATTCATGTAACCAAAACATTTGTACCCCTGTAATATTCTGAAATAAAAAAGTAATATACACAACTTGAAAGGAAAAAGATGTTTTTAAAAATTTCATTCTTGGCCGGGCGCGGTGGCTCACGCCTGTAATCCTAGCACTCTGGGAGGCCGAGGCGGGCGGATCGTTCTGAGCTCAGGAGTTCGAGACCAGCCTGAGCAAGAGCGAGACCCCGTCTCTACCAAAAACAGAAAGAAATTAATTGGACAGCTAAAAATATATAGAAAAAATTAGCCGGGCATGGTGGCGCATGCCTGTAGTCCTAGCTACCTGGGAGGCTGAGGCAGTAGGATCGCTTGAGCCCAGGAGTTTGAGGTTGCTGTGAGCTAGGCTGACGCCACGGCACTCGCCCCAGGCGAGAGAGTGAGACTCTGTCTCAAAAAAAAAAAAAAAAAATTTCATTCTTAAGTAACCACAATTATTAATGCTTACCAGTGGGATATGTGATCCTATTGGTACTGCACAGCTTTGCAATTCTGGGATTCAGGATGGACATTACCACCTTAACATCCTATTCCACACTGATTTTCACCTGGCACTTGCTTTTCATCACCTGGCTTTGCAAAGCTATGACATCACTGAAAAGATTAAATATCCCTTAGTGCTGGTGTGAGTTTGTGAGTGTGCCCTGGAGAACCTCACGACATAGTAGGGAACTGTGGGCCTAACCGATGTCAAACAAAATGGCAAATAAAAGAATACTCATGTTGATAATGGGGAGACTATGTGTGTGAGGGAGCAGAAGGTATATAGGATATCTCTGCATCTTCCTCTCAATTTTTGTAAATCTAAAACTTCTCAGAAAAAAAAAAGTCTTTTTTTAAAAGAATATTCACGCACATAGTAATCATCTTGCATAATGATCAGCTTGACTAATTTTCAGACTGCACAGGTTTAACTCTGTGTAGTTATTCTTCTACACATGCTCCACCAATTTTTCTCAGATAAAACCACCCTGCACACACTCATTCTGCTATTTAGAGTGAAAGTTACTCCACCGCAATATGAGATAATCCAGTGGTAAAAACAGAATACAACTACATAATTATAGGTTTATATCTCAATTTTTCATCCAGGGTGTCATGGCTTAATCCAAAACCATCTGTTTCTCTCTCTCTTTCAATCTCTCTCTCCCCCTCATCATCTTCCTCCCCATTCCGCTTTCCTCTGTCTCTCTTTACTTTTACTTGTTTCATTTATTCATTCATCTATTTCACCAATTACATTAAGCCCCTTTTATCTGTCAGGCACTGTGCAAAGCGCTGGGATCCTATGCTGAGCAAGCAGACTTGGTCCCTGTTACAGGACTAAAAGTCTACTGAGTGATATCTTAATATTTATTCACTCATTCAAGCAGTGCATATTCTTGTCGCATCCACTGTGTTCCAGGCTCTGTGGCAGGCACAGGGGGCACAGTGCTGAATCACTGATAAATTGTTCTTGATAGGTTCTAGGCATAGGCTCTTGATTTCTTATTGAAACTCTCCCCCCCCCCTTTTTTTTTTTTTTTTATCTCCGAAACCTCTTTGCTGTCTCTTGGATATGCCGGGGACCCTATTTTTCAGATTTCATCTCCATAGGAAACCAACTGTCAATGGAATTACTTTTCTCCCAATTTCATGTCATTGCTCTGTTCAAATAGAGGATAACATATGTTGCTTTCCAGCTCTGCACCTATCAATTTACTTTTCCTATAAGTT
>RJWJ010031951.1:0-18841 GCA_004363605.1 Indri indri
GCACCCCCCCACCCCCCACTCCAGCCACACTGGTCCCCTTGCACTGATCCCTTTAGCCGAAGGGCACCTCCCCTCCACCCGATTGCCCGCCCACTTTTGCACTCACTGTTCCTCCACCTGGGATGCTGTTTCCCAGGTATCCGCAAGGTCTACCCCTCACTTCTGCCCAAATATTGCTTTTCCAGAAAGCCTTTCCTTACCCCATTCTTCTTTACTTGCTCTAATTTGCCTCCAAGAAGGTATTGTTAACCTGACGTTATATTATATATTCATTCGCCCGCTGCCTGTCTCCCAACCAGAATGTAGGCTGTATGGGGGCAAGGACGTGGTCTTCACTGCTGTATCCCAGAGCCTTGAGTGCCTGGCACATAGTAGATGCTCAGTAAATGTCTGTTAAGTGAATGAATGCGTGAACCTAAAGCACTTGGCCCAGAGCCCAGCCCTCAGCGATTAGCAATGTAGCTATCGTGATCGGAGCCACCATTCTTAACCGCAGCGCAGAGCAGGAGCTGGTGGATGTTAGTCTGCTCGGTGCTGAATGGTCCCACACATTCGGTCACTTGTGGCCCTCACAATCAGTTCCACAAGATAGGCGCAATTATTACTATTAGGCCCATTTTCTGGATAAGGGTATGAATCTTCAAGAGGTGCCAGGGGTCCCTGAGGCTGGCTGGGCTGATGGGGTGGAAGCCCAGGCCTGCCTGGTCCCTGACCCCAAGCCCACACTTGCTGCCAGCTCTGAGACCCCCGCCTGCAAATGCGGCAACCTTGGAAGTCTCGTTTTAATGGCGTCATAGCAGTGGGTACTCCAGCCTGCTGAGGAAGGAGGCAGCGCCGTGTCAGGGAGAAAGGCTGGAGCCCCAGGGGCCATCCCAGGTTGGCCTCCTCCTTCCTGGACGACCTCGAGCCAGCAGCTGCCCCTCAGCACCCGAGAAGTGCAGTGAGTGGGGTCACTCAGCCAGCTCGAGACCTCTTCCAGGTCTAACGTTCCCAAGTCCATGAGGGTGACTATAAAGCATAGGACGAGGGGTCTCATCCCTCACCCCCTTAGCCAGCACCCACCATGCGCATGTGTGCACACACACACACATACACACACCAGGACCCCATGAGGGCTTGGGAGGAGTTCTGACCTATTTCTGGGGTCATTTCCAGGGGCCTGTTGAAGACTTCTCACCCCAAAGGCAGCCTTAATTAGCCTTAGCTCTTTCACCTGTAAAATAGGGACCATGACAAGCCCTGCCTGCCCTCCCAGGGCTGTTTACTCAAATGGTTGCGAAAAGTGAGGATGACTTCTGTGGTCTGTGCTCTTTGGATCACCTGAGACAGGGCAAGGCTGAGCAGCACAGGCGGGACAAGGGGAGGCTCTACACTCGAAAGAACCGGCTTCCGTGCTGACTGCTGCCAGCCCTGTGACCTTGCGCAGGTAACTTCCGCTCCAAGAGCCTTGGTTTCCTTATCTATAAAATCGGGCTGATAACCTGGCCTGCCCGCCTCACGTTCTGTGCCATCTGTGAACTGCCCCGCCTGTGTCTGTCGTTGTGGGACCAACTCAGGGAGGACTCGGGACATCCAGCCAAGGAGCAGAGCTGCATTCTGCCAGTGTTGGGGACCCAGGGGTGGGCCCTGAGCTGGGGAGGGGCAGGAAGCCTGTAGCCTTTGAAAGTGAAGCTGAAAAGAACCTTACAGATCAAATTCAATAAATATTTGTAAGAGCTGAATGAGTTTCAACTCGAGACAAGTTTCAGCTCTTGAGCCAATTCCAGTGGATTGCATGGAGTGCAGATTTGAGGATTCCAGGCTTTATCCCATCAGTGAGAAGGTGAGGTTTTGATTAGCCATGTCTGCCACAGGTGCAGGAAATACAGGTGGTGGCAAGCTTTATATCTGCCATTCTCCAGCGCAGAGGCTCTCGAGGGGACAGCAGCATCTGTTAGAGGAAATGTTGTGTTACCACAGTAATTGGGCAGGCGCTACTAGCGTTTAGAGGGCAGGGAACTGGTAATGTTCAAGCCAACCTCTCACAATGAAGAATTGTCCCAGCTGCATTCCATGTGACTTTCAAATGTCCTGCCAGCCATTCCCATAGCCAAAAAAAAAAAAAAAAAAAAACCTATTTATAATTTTCTGAGCCTGGACCCTCACTGTATTTCATATACAAACATGAAGTATTTTATGCCCAGTTTTAATAAACCGGGGATGTAACTGTCATCTGTGCCAAGGACAGGATGTGCTTTGTCTGTTGGTTCGGAGCTTTACCAAGAGTTGGTCACCATTTTAGAAAGGTCAGCTCCTCTAGCCTGTGCTACCTGCGATATTGAGACATTTGAGTAGCTGATTCAACAGCACATCTTTCCCCGGCTGCGTTTGTAACTGTCACTGATGCCGCGTGTAGGTGCCAGCATCTGATTCCTTCATTATGCGTTCTTGAGCGGTTGTGCCCCAGCATTTGTGCTATATAATACGTGTCATATTATAAATTACTTTCCTTTCACTTCTCCTTTATGCTTCAGTTAGGGCATTGTATTTTTAAAAATTATGCGTGTAGGTAGGTAATATGATCTATGAATTTTATTTCAGGAGATTAAAGGGGGACATGACAAACTATTTCGTATAAAAATGGCATCTGGGTCTGACGGGGTTGAGAGGGATTGAGAACCGCTGTCGCCCAGGTCCTTCCTTTCAGAAGGAGAAGCCGGGGTTCAGGGAGGGAAGAGCTCGCCTTTGTTCCTGTGGAAGGTGGGAGGCAGAACCTGGAACCTGTGCTTTAGGAAGATCTGTCGCACGCTGGAGTGGGGGGACATGGGGGCAGGAGAACGGGAGCGAGAGGAGGGCTGACTGTGGCGGTGGGCTGAAAAAGAAGGTGCAGAGCTGAGAGATATTCGGGAGGCCAGGCAGGCAGCTGTCGCAGGGCAGGGGGATGGGAGGGGAGGAGGATCGTGCTTTCTTGAGGAATTCCTCCCTTTGTTGGAAGAGCTGGCCATCCCTGGCTGGGAACCCCGGAGGAAACCAGGCCATCCCACAGAGAGGCCAGTCAGACTCCTCCTGCCACCCCCACCCCCACCCCAGCAGCCAGAGACCCAGCCAGGCCTGGCCAGTCGGGCAGCCTGCGGCCAAACCCGCCTCCCGCCCAATCCTGAGTGGCCGAGGCTGCCGCTCCCTGAGAAAATGATGTGTCTGTTCCGAGAAACCGAATATCCTACAATGAATCCAATTAGATTTCATAGGCACATGAAAACGCGATCTATCTTAAATGTCCTCTGCAAACCTCCAGCCACAGATAAATATTTTATTCCATTCCAAGCAGTCCCAGGCAGAATATCAATTAGCATCCAGCTGCCTCCCTGGCGGGTCCAGACAGTCCTGACTAAGGAGGGGGATCTGAGCGGAGAGAGCCCTCGGGTCACCTCGGCAGGTTGCTTTTCCTTCCCGGGCTGCCTGGCCTTACTTGCAGAATGGGTTTGCAACAACTTTCATCCTGCCTCTCCCCCCAGCCCCCCCAGTGCTGAGCAAGGAAGTTCATGTTCATTCATCTGACAGATAGTCCCTGAGCAGCTGCTGTGTGCCAGCATCGTGGTTGGTGTTGGGGACACAGCCTTGAATGAGACCGACCAGTCCCTGCTCTTGCAGAGCTCACAATCTGGGAAGGGGGGCAAAAATAAACATGTAAGTGCAGATCGCTTTTGACAGAGATAAGTTTTACAAAGAACACAGTCAGGCTGCTGTGTTAGAGAAAAGCCGGGAGCATCCACTATAGACTGAAAGGTCAGAGAAGGCCTCCCTGGGGAGGTGCCATCTGTGCCATGATCTGAGTTGGGAAAAGTATTCGAGGAAGAGGTTCAGCAAGTGCAAAGGCCCTGAGGTAGGAAAGTGCTTGGTGAATTTGAGGATCAAGAAAACTAGTGTGGCTGGAGCCGAGTGAGTGAGGGGGAGAGAGGCGTGAGGGAAAGCTGGAGAGCGTGGCAGGGCCAGGGTGGGGGTTGGGTTCATGCTACGTCTCTGTTCAGCGGATGAATTGTGAAACCCTTCACAACTGCGAATGAGCAGGGCCAGGAAGACACATGTCACACCAGAGGGAGGGCCACCAAGGCCGTGTGTTTTGGGTTCGGGTTCCCTGCCAGAGCTCTGCTGATGGGATTGGGGTGGCATAAATGAACTGCCCCTTACCCAGGATATCCCTTGACCTGGGCAGAGTCGTTTGGGGTTCAAATCTCAGCTCCGCCACTTACCAACTGGGCAAGTCCCTTCACCTCTCTGGGCTCAGTTTCCTTCTCTGTAAAATAAGTGTAATTTCACCTACCCTTGGTGTGGCCCTCCCTCTGGTGTGACATGTATCTTCCTGCAGGTCTGTTAAATGGGCTAATGTATATCAAGTGTCAGGTGCCTACATTTTTTTTTTTTTTTGGTAATGGGGTCTCACTCTGTCTCATGGGCTAGAGTGCAGTGGTGTCATTGTAGCTCACAGCAACCTCAAACTCCTGGGCTCAAGTGATCCTCCTGCTTCAGCCTCCCAAGTAGCTGGGACTACAGGCATGTGCCACCACACCCATCTAATTTTTTCTATTTTTTTGTAGGGACGGGGTCTCACTCTTGCTCAGGCTGGTCTCAAACTCCTGAGCTCAAGGGATCCTCCCACCTTGGCCTCCCAGAGTGCTAGGATTACAGCATGAGCCACCATGCCTTGCCTGCTAACTACATCTTACAGTGGCTCAGAGAGGGGAACCAACTTACTCAAGGTCACACAGATAATGGAGAAACTGGGATTTGAACCTGGATCTGTCAGATTTTGTAGCTGGTCTTATTTCTTCTTTGTCATTCAGGTCCATAGCTTAAAAAGAGAGTATACAGTAGGTAGAAACTTGAAGCCTTGTCCTCAGAAAAAGGAGGCTAGAAAGAGGGGTGGCTTTGCCCAGGGCTATGCAGCTGTCAGAGGAGGAGATCAGAGGGGCTGTGTCTTAGTCCATTTTGTGCTGCTAACAGAATACCACAGACTGGGCAAAGTATAATGAACAGAAATGTATTGGCTCACAGTTCTGGAGGCTGGGAAGTCTAAGATCGAGAGACTGGGTTCGGTGAGGGCCTTCTTGCTACGTCGTAACACAGAGGAAGGCATCACATGGCAGAAAGTGAGAAAGAAAGAGAGAGTGTAAGCGCAAGAGGAGGTGAACCCACTCCTGTGATAATGGCATTAGGCTATTCATGAGAGCAGAGCCCTTGTGACCTGAACACCTCTTAAAGGTCCCACCTCCCAATACCATTACAATGGCAATTAAGTTTCAACGTGAGTTTTGGGAGGAACATTCAAACCATAGCAGGATGCAATCCTTGCATGGGCAGCCCAGGGCAGAGGAAGCTTGTGTCTCCTATAGTCCCAGAGGGCAAAGCTGGGGCCAAAGAGGAAATCTCAAGGAGATGGGTAGTCTGAGCTGCCCAGTGGTGGAGCAGACTGCTTCGTTAGGTAGTGAGCTACTCACCCCTGGAAGTATACAAGCAAAAATCAACATGTTTCCTGAGGAGGTTTGTATTGATTATCTATTGCTGCATAACAAATGACACCAAAATTTAGCAGCCTAAAACAATAGACATTTATTATCAGCCAGTGGTAGTAGCTGTGCCAAGTAGCTATGCCTGTGGTCCCAGCTACTTTGGGAGGCCGAGGTGGGAGGATCGCTTGAGGCCGAGAGTTCAAGACCAGCCTGGGCAATACAGCAAGACCTTCGTCTCTAAAACAACAACAACAACACACACACACACACACATCCACACATCTATTATCACACAATTTCTGTGGGTCAGGAATTCAGGAGCAGCTTAGCTAGGCAGTCCTGGCTCAGGGGTCTCTCATGAGGTTGCAGTCAAGGTGTCAGCCAGGGCTGCAGCCATCTGAAGTGTTGACTGGGGCTGGAGGATTGGCTTCCAAGCTCACGCACAGGGCTGATGGCAGGAGGCCACACGGACCACTCTGCAGGGCTGCTTGAGTGCCTTCTTGACACAGGAGCTGGCTTCCCCCAGAGCACGAGATCCAAGAGAGTAAGTTGGAAGCCGGATGTCTTTTGTAACCTAGCTCTGAAGTCACATACTGTCATTTCCACAATATGTTATTAATTACTTGGGCCAACCCTAGCCAGTGTGGGAGGGGACTGACTATACAAAGGTTTGAATACCAGGAGATGAGACTCTTCAGGGGACATCTTGGAGGACGGTTATCACAAATTGAACTGTGAAACCTTAAGTGTACCTTCCAGCATCAGGTGTCCCCTCTGAGCCTCAGTTTCTCCACATGCACAATGGGGTTGGATTTGGTGATTCTTAAGCGACTGTGTGCAGGTCTGTGGTAGGGTGAACCAGGCCCAGTGTGTCGGGTCAGCTACAGAGCCCCAGGTGGTGGAACTCAGGAGCATGGCATGCCAGAGGGGCAGTGGAGGCCCGTGGTCACCTTAGAGTCCCTGAGAAGCACCAAGGCAGGCTGCAGTCTGTTCCCCTGGAAGACGCCATCCCCAGGCACCAGGCCCCCTGGTTGGAAAGGAGGCGTATCCAGCAGATAGGCTGCGACTGGCACATTCCTCCACACCCAAAAAATCCCACGTAGCTCGGATCCCATTTCATCCAGCTCCCCTTGCAGCGAGCTTTTTCTGAACGCTCCTGTACGAGGGAGAGTGTCTGAGGGGGTGGAGTGGAATGGGGGAGCAGAGGACGGGCACACATAGACGGTGTTTCCGAGTGTGACGCGGGTCTTCCCCACGAGGCAGCTCTCTCAGCGAGCACTGGCCTAGCTCACAGGGGGTGTTTGCCCACATTTGTTGGATGAATGAATGAATGAATGAATGAACAAAGCAGAGATAAAAATGAATAAGCTGCTGTCGCAGCTTGTGAAGAGCCCCCAGCCCAGTGGGGACCCTATAGCTCATTCCAGCACAGAGCGCGAGATGCCCTAGCAGCCTCTGCACGGTTCAGGGGCTCTTGGAGGGGGGACGGCCAGCTGGGCGATGGCGCTGTGGCTGACAGGGCAGCCGGTGAGCAGCAGGGAGGGCCTCCAGAGGAGGTGGCCCGTGAGCTGGGCCTTGCTGCAGTCAAGGCAACAGGAACATGCAGCCTGCAGGGAGCGAAGGCATGGGGTGGACATGCCGCCACAGCAGTGGGCAGGGGCGGGTGGCCGAGGGCCTCGAATGCCGCAGGCAGCAGGGCAGCCAGGGGAGGCCGCTTACTTGAGGAGGATGTGGTTGGAGTCGGGAAGATGTGGAGAGTGGTGAAGAGCAGGGACTTTGGACTTGGACGGCCTGGGTTCAAATCCCAGCTCTGTGACCCTATGCAAGGTAATTATTCTCAGTGTCTCAGTCTCCTCTGTACAGTGTAGATGCTGACGGCAGGTAACTATCTCTGGGCTGCTGGAGGTGAAAGTGAGTTAATTTATGCAAAGTGCTTAGAACAGAGTCTGATACGTAAGGAGACTGTGCAAGTGTTGGTTATTCTAAGTGTTGTGTACACATGCGAGGGAGGCTGGGACATTTCTGGCAGACCACATGAGAGATTCCAGGGAGTACACGCAGGGTGCCTAGGTGGGAGGGAGACTTACTATTTTCTGAACATCCTGGGCATGTGCTATTTTACTAATGATGGCGGATGGGGCGGGCAGGCTGGGGGTGCTGGGGGGAGCTGGGGGCTGGTCGGGCCAGAGCTCATGGAGTCCAGCCACACAGAGAACATGAGGAGGGAAGCAAGGGCTGGACTGGGGTGTTGGATGCTGCCACCTCAGGAGGGCCTGGTGACCTGTTAAATGGGGGAGGGGGAGTGAGGGCACCCCAAAGTTGACGCACCCATGTTGGGACATCTAGGCCCAAATGGACTCCGGGCTGGGGACTCCCATGGAGGGGACAAGAAACCGTGCCAGGCTGGTCCCTGAGTGAAGGGCCCCAGGTGGGAGCAGCCTGTGGGGCCCAGCAGTGCTTCTTCAAAGGCGCAGAGACGATGACCACGGTAAAGCACTGGTGTCCACGGGGAGGCTGGAGCCTCGGGCTCAGGCTGGAGGCTCGGGCTCAGGCTGGAGGTGGCCGTCGGAAGCCGCAGCCATGATGGGGAGCTCAGCCCCCTGCTCCACCTGTTCAGCCCCTTGCCTTGGCAGGGAGTCAGGTGGAGGCAAAGAGTTCACCCTCACAAGCACGTTGGATGAGCTCCCCCTGCTCAGCAGGGCGCAGACGCTCTGCTGGCCTTGGTCACGGGGGCGGGGGGCAGGAGGGACAGAGCACCGCCAGGGCCGACCCAGCAGCCACTGACTCCGCTCTTTAAAGTGGGAGTGTGGCTCATAGCAGGGTGTTTGATACCGTGGATGGTTCTCGACCCTAGAACCCAGCTTTGTAATCACCAAGTTCTGTGCACAAACCCCCTTCCCACCCTGAGAGACGAGGGGGCAGGGCAAGTCCCCCGCCTCGGCCAGCCGGTTGGCGGACCCTGGAACCCTGGACTGTGTGAGCTGTAAGAGACCTCGAAGACCCCTGTTCCAGCGAAACCCCACATTGTGCAGATAGGCAAACCGAGATAGGCAGTGAGTTAGGGGTCCAACGAGGACCCCAGTCGGCAGCCTCTGTGCCCCAGTTTCCCAGAGTGGCAGGTGGGGGACAGTGGGAAGCCTGCAGGAGTCCAACGGACCCAGGTTCGAATCCTAGCTCTGCTACTTACCAGACAAGTTCCCTCACCTCGAGCCCCAGTTTCCTCATCCTCCAATCAGAATTAATAATCCTTGGTCTTAGAGTTGTGGGAGGTCAAATGATACCATGTGTTAAAGGGGCCCGTGCACAGCTGACCCTCAATGAATGGTTTTCCCCTTTAAAATGAGTCCTAAATGGTCGTTCTGCATTATTTCCTTCATTCTTTCACCAGGCTTTTACTTAGCACCAGCTGTATACCAGGCTCTGGGCTGGGAATACAGCAGACTCAGGAATGTCTCCTTCCCTTGAGGGGCTCACAGAGTGTGGGAGAGAAGATTCCAAGTTTCTGGAGGGGTGACTCAAGCACCACGTACCCGCCGAGGGTCAGAGAAATACTTACAGAGGAAAGGGCATTTGGGCTGGGTCGCTGGGATGCACAGGAGTTCCCTTGGCAATCATGGAAAAGGAGAACATTCCAGGCGGAGGAAGTGGCATGTGCAAAGTGGTGGATGTCTGGAACATTGGGGTGTGTTCTGGGAGGCCCAAAGGGCCCTGTGTGTGTCGCTTCCAGATGGGAAACTGGTGCAGAGGGAGACACGGGGATCTGGGCAAGGACAGACTTAGGGACCAGGCCGAGGGCCTTGAGTTTGGTCTTAGTTTGGGTTTTCCTGGAGACTCCCTGAGACAGGCTTCAGGGAGTTTGTTTGCGAGATGATCCCCGGAAACTGCAGAGGGGGAATGGGGAAGGGAAGAAAAGGAGTCAAGTGGGAACTGTTACCCAGTTGCCACCGTGGACTGCTGGGCTCAGCGCCACTGGGGACCCTGGAAGTACGAGCAGAACACACAACTCGGAGTCACCTGCACCCAAAGGCTACGGGGGCTGGTGTTGTTCTGCCACTCCCACCCCTCATTGGTTGAGGGCTGCCTCTGTGGACTTCGTCTCCCAGGTGTTCCTGCTTGGCCTGTGCACAGCTGAGCTTGCTCCCGTGGGCAGTCACAGGCGTTTGTAGTAGGTGTTCTTTGGTAGGTGGAGGTATGTGCCCTGGGGATCCTGGGGTGGGGGTTCCAACAGCACCTGCTACAGGTTCCATCCTTCCATTGCCATTTGGGAAGAGGGACCAGCGAACGCCTGTGCTGGGGAGCCCAACCCCTGAAGCCCCCTGTGCTCTTTGCACAGCTCGGGCTCACCTTTCCCGTGTTCAGCACCGCGCCATTGTCCGGTCAGGCCTGCCTGCTCAGGAGCCTTTGGTGACACCTAGGAGTCTGCAGTTTATTATTTTTGATAAATAATAATTTATTTTAAGAAATAAATTTTTGCAATAGGTAATATATTTGCATGAATCAAAATTCTTAAGACTAAATGCAATGTGGTATCCTTGATTGGATCTCGAAACAGACAAAGGACATTAATGGAATTGGTGAAATCAGAACAGAGTGGGGTTTAGTTAACAGTAATGTGCTGATGTTAATTTCTCAATTTTGACAAATGTACCATTGTTAAGTAGAATGTTAACATTAGGGGAAACCGGCGAGGGTTATAAAGGAAGTCTCTGTACTATCTTTGCAACCTGGAATAATCTAAAACTATTCCAAAATAAAAGCTTTATTTTTTTTTTTTTTAATTCCAGAAAAAACACAGTAGGCCAGGTGCAGTAGCTCATGTGTGTAATCCCAGCGCTTTGGGAGGCTGAGGTGGGAGGATCGCTGAGGTCAGGAATCCAAGACCAATCTGGACAAAATAGTGAGAGACAGGGATCTCTACAAAAAAAATTGTAAAAGTTAGCCAGTGGCGTGCACCTGTAGTCCCAGCTACTCAGGAGGCTCAGGTGGGAAGATCACTTGAGCCCAGGAGCTGGAGGTTGCAGTGAGCTATGATTGCACCACTGCACTGTAGCCGGGGAGACAGAGCGAGACCCTGTCATGAGAGAAAGAAAGAGAGAGGGAGGGAGGGAGGGAGGAAGGAAGAAAAAAAGAAAGAAAGGGGGAAAGAAGGAAAGATAGTAAAAAGTGCCTTTCTTCCACCCACCCTGTTCCTGGTTTCTTGGGTACGCTGCTGCTGGTAGCAAGCAAGAATAATATTCTTTCGCCCCATCGTTAGGGGACTTGGTAGGTGCATACTGTAGCAGACACCGTCAGTGCCCTGCCCCTGCCACCTAAACGCACTGTCTGCTTTGTGTCGCTGCTTCCTTCTGGAGTCACCCGCAGCTCTCCAGCGGCAGGCTTCTTTTCAGGGAGGGTGGCAGTGCTGGGGAGCTAACTCCGTGTGCCATTGTGGGAGGAGGTGGAGAGTACCTAGCTCATCACCCCTCAGTGCGATGACCCTGAGATAAGTGTCCCCACCGCACTTCAGGTGGGACTGGGCCTCGGTTGCCCAAGGCTGGGTTGTGCGTCCTTAACTGGCTCCTTTCGCCCCCACCGCTCACTGCGCTTCCTGGGGTCACCTCCCACAGAGCCGTGAATGCTTGTCTGTGGGTCTGCTTCTCAGAGAACCCAAACTAAGACACGCGCCACAGCCCTGTTCTGCCCCGGCTGTTTCGCGTCACCGTGGACTGGGGAGGGCGCTCCGCGTCGGTACACTTAGCGCCGCCTCATTCTTTTTTAGGGCGGCGTAGCATTCCGTAGTGTGCTGGGTGACGAGGCAGCCACGCTCCTGATGGACAGCCGTGGGCTGTTTCCGGGCTCTCGCTAGCACAAACAGCGTTTCAAGAAGAACCCCCACACCCATCGCCTCCCACATGCGCAAGGCAAGGCTGCTGGTAGTTCCTAGAAGTGGAATTGCAGGCCCTCGCAGCCGTTGGGGCCTCCTCTATTTCGATGGCTGGTGGCCTGCAGTTTAAATCTAGAGTCCCTAGGGGGCATCAAGGCCCCCCATGATCTGACCCCAGGTGTTTGCCTCCCCCCCAAAGCCCACTCGCTGTTCCCAGCACTTCTCCCTGTGTCTCTCACCTTTGATCATAATTTTGTCTATTCTTATCCCTTTTTTGAAATGCTTTTTCCTGTACCTTTACCTGTTGAGAGCCTACTTGTCCTCAGAGATGGGCTGCAGTGGGGAGCCTCCCTGGGGCCCCAGTGAGTGTTAATCTCTCCTCACTGGGCTGCACACCCGGGCTTTCACACTTTCTGGGATTTATTTGTATGTGTTACACAATTGCTCTGTGTATTTCTGCCTTCTCCACTTGGCCACAAGCTCTTTAAGGGCTGAGGCCATCTGAGTCACGGAGCAGGCTCCGTAAATGCTGGAGGAATTGAATTAAATGTGCGGGCAATTGCTGCATTCTGACCGTTTTGTTCTGCTGTTGCCAGCAGGATGGTCCCGCAGCGGGGGCTGGGATGAAACAGGCTGAGGCAGGTGGCCTCCAGAATGCGCCTGCCCCCCAGTGGGAGCTCCAAGGCTGAGGACAGGGCAGTGTGTCCCCTGCGGAGTCCTCTCCTGGCCAGGTGGAGGAAGGTTTTGGTGAGCACAAGGCTGGTGGCCAACTGGACGTTGTGTCCTGAGAGCCAGGAGGCAGCACAGGCAGCTGATGGACAGCACGGGCTCTGGAGCCACACTGCCTGGGTTCGAATCCTGGCTCTGATGTGTGTGTGACCTTGCACAAATCATCTCTCTCTGTGCCTCAGTTCTCTGTCTGTAAAATGGGACTCACAGTAAGACCCACTTCATAGGGCTGACTTGAGGGTTCAACGAGGTGATTCATATGCGTCCGTGGGAGGCACATGGTAAGCTTTGGAAAGATCTTGATTCACAGACGCTTGGGGGCTCCTGTGACAAGCACAGCTGCTCTTCCCCGAGCACCTGCCACACCCCTTGCTGGGCACTCTGTGCGTCCACCTTACTGGAGTTTGCAGATGTCCTATGGCGAAATGCCTTTTTAAATTGTGGTAGGGCACCCATAAAATTGGCCATTTAAACCATGTTAAATGATGACTCAGTGGCACTTGGTACATTCACAGTGTCGTGCAGCCACCACCACTGTGCATTCCCGGACTGTTTTCTCACCCGCCACAGAGACCTGGTAGCTGTGAAGTAGTCACTCCCCATCCCCCCTCCTCCCAGCCCCTGGCAACTACTCATCTACTTACTGTTCCTGTGGATTTGCCTGTTCTGGACATTTCGTATAAGTGGAGTCATACAGCATGTGGCCTTTTGTGTCTGGTGTCTTTCACTGAGCGTGATGTTTCGAGGTTCATCCCCATTCTAGTGTGGATCAGAACCGCATTCCTTCTGCTCCAGGATAATCTTCCATTGTATGGCAAGTGAGGTATAATATCTTAGCCATGCCTCCCAGGTGAAGAAACCGAGGCTCAGAGAGGCCAACTGAGCTGCATGGGGTCCCACCGCGGGAAGAGTGGAGGGGGATTTGTGCCTGCGTCTGATGGGGTCCAGCATCTGTTGTCTCCCCTCTGTAGGCCCACCTGCTTTGCAAACGCTCTCCCGTCCAGCTAGTCCCGTTTGCTCCTCATAAGAGCCCGACATGGTTTGGGTAATCGTGTCCAGTTTCAAATCGAGAAAACTGAAATGGGGAAAGTGACTCACCTGAGGTCACCCTGTGAGCCAGGCAGGACTGGGGCGCAGCCCCCAAATCACAACAAACACTGCTTTAGAATGGCAGCAAGGGGTGCCTGCGGTCCACCCAGACCCTGTTGGGATGGGAAGGGGAGAAAATGAGCACCTGCCCGTGACCTCCTTCCTGCCCTGGAGGTGTCCAGGGGCGACCTGGGGAGCCATCCATGGGGCTGACGGGCACCTGCCCTGCAGCTGCAGCCAGCTGTGTCCCCCACCAGCCCTTCCGAAAGGCCTCAGGAACATCCGCCCCAGGGTGGATTTTTAGCTTTTGTTCAGCAAAAAATCATTTCTGTTGACCAGCACCTTCCATGGCCTGGCTGCTGACTCTCCAGCCTGGCCGTGCAGCAAGCTCAGAGTCAGGAGCCTTGAGCCCCGTGCAGCCTCCGCCTGCCGTGTGACCCGGGGCAAGTGCCAGCCCCTGTCTCAGCCCAGTCAGCAAAGCGGAGCATGACAGGGCTGGGCAAGGTATGACAGCTTCAGTGTTGAGCAACTTCCCACGACTCGAAGGCTTTAGAGAGGCTTCTGTGGGGACTGTGGAGGGTAAAGGCCCTAAAGGCCCCAACCCTGTCCCCCTCCAGTTCCACGTGGGACTCACGGGAAACACTGGTGCACAGCGATGAAGTCCTAGGCCAGCGCTGCCCCACAGAGCTGCCTGTGTTGATGGAAGTGTTCTCTGTTTATGCCGTCCGTGTGGTAGCCACTAGCCATTCGTGGCCATTGAGCACGTGATCTGTGGCTAGTCCAACTGAATTCTTAAATTTGATTCTATTTAAGTTAAATTAGATGTGTAAAGCAGGTCTAGACCGTTGTTCTCTGGGAACAAGAGCCACTCAGAAAGTGGTCACAGCGCAGAACACACCAACCTTTGTTGGTTCAGGACCTCCAGAGAGCACTGGCCTAGGAGTCGGAGACCTGGGTACAAATCACAGCTGCCGCCAACATGCTGTGTGACTGAACCAAATCTCATTTGCTCTCTGAACCTCTAGGAGGCTAAACAAAGACCTTGCCCAGCCCCGTCTGGCTCCAGAGTTCACACTTTCTCTGACCCTGACCTCCTGCGGGCAGGTCCCCTTGTTAAGGATTGCAACAGCAAATGCTTGTGGAGTGCTCGCTGCATGCCAGGCACTGTGCCAAGCCGTCTGTCTGTTAACTCATTGATCCCTCCCAACAACCATTTGAGGACACTGGGGCTCAGGGAGGTTAAGTTACCAGCTCAAAGTCACACAGCAAGTCAATGTCAGCACCAGGATTCAAACTTGAGGAAGCTGGCATTCCAGCCTCCATGCCGTACCATCCCAGGGGCCACCACAGGGAGCAACTGGAGCAGGGCAGTGAGGCCTGGAATGTCGAGTGGTCCCCAGGTGAGGCCTGGAGGTGCAGGGGAGGGGCAGTCATGGTCATCATCATGATCATCCTCTCATCCCCACGAGTCAGGCTTTTCCTAGGTGAGGGTGGGGTGACCCTGATTCCCCCAGGAATGCAGGGAAGAAGCTCCAACCAGACTCATTTGCTCCATCTCAGCCACAGAGCCCTCTTCCTCTGCCCTGTGTCCTCACGGTCCTTCATGCTTGAGCTGAGCATATAATTCATCATCTAAACCATGACACCTCTGAGAATGAAACAGAGCACTAACCACTGGGGACTCCAGGACAACAGGTAGAACCTGGGAAAGCCGGGATGGATGTCACCCTCTTTATGCATCAACATTTGCAGAGTGCCAGCTCTGTACAGGGTCATTGCTTCTGCTTCATAGGGACACTTAGAGCTCCTTGGGCTGTTAGCTCTCATCATGGGGGAGCCCAGAGGAGGCCTTACCTCCCACTTGCAAGGTTAGGGAAGATTTCTTGGAGGAGGGGGTGTCTCCTCTGAGCTTCAAGGATATTAGGCAGAGAACAAGGCTAGGGACAGTGTTCTCAGGAAGGTTCTCAGGAACAGAAACACCAGCCCAGCCCATCTGGGATTCACACACGGAGAAGCAGCAAGAAGGAGGTTTGGGGGGGCCCACAATCAACTCCTTTCTCTTCTGTTGGGTAGCCCCAACCCTCTTCAGCTCCCATCTCTTTGAAGTTTTATCTGTCCAACCACCTCACTCATTTAGCAACTTTTACTGTGCACCTACTATGTACCAACTCTATGTTTAGCACCAGGGATACAGTGGAAAACCAAACAGGTGTGTTCCCTCCTCTCTCAGAGCCCACAGAGCATGGGAGACATTAATCCAGTACACAAGCAACCAAGCAGGATAACTAGAGACCCCGATACATGTTTTGAAGGAAATCAGTAAGGGTGTTGAGAGACAGTGCAGGGGGATGGAGGTACCTTCTAGGCACGGGGGTCAGGAGGTGACTTTTGGCCTCTGAGGAGGTGACATCTGAGCAGAGATTCGAATCAATAGAAGCAGCTGGATATGTAAAGAGTTGAGGGGAAAATGTTCATGTGGAGGGAACAGCATGGGCAAAGGCCCTGTGGTAGGAAAGAGCTGGAATGCTGGAGAGCGAACTGATGAGGTGTCCGGCGTGGCTGAGGCAGGACGAGGGGGCTGGAGGTTTGCCCCAGGAGGAGGGGAGAGGAGACCTTGAAGCGATTTAGGGGACCTGGGTGAAGCTATTCCATCTGGGTGTTTTAAAGGTTGACTCTGTGGTTCTTCCTCCTTAGTCCCTTTGTTCTGAGGGTCTAGGAGCCCTTGGGTCTGTGTTTCCACCTACCTTTTCTGTGTCTACCACACAGAGATGAGTGCTGAGCTTGGGGCGCCTGTGACCTCTGATGTTTTGGCTGAGGCCAGGCAGGTTTAAATGGGGTGTGGTCACAGAGAGGCTGAGTAAGCAGCCCTGTTCCTGTGGAGCCCTGGGCCCCCAGATACGTGCCCCTCACCCCCGAGGAGCTGCAGCATCCACAGCCTGGGCCCTGTGTTCAGAGTGCGCTCCCAGGATGGGCCCAGGAATTCGTTTCGAGTGGCCGTCTCCAAGCGGAGGAGGGGGCCTGAGGTGGGGGCAATGTTAGCCACGTGTCCCAAGAAGCCATTGCCTGCTATCTTGTTGACCAAACAACCAGTCGATTGAATGTCACGCTTTTCACACAGTTGCTATGGACACAGACTTAGGCTGGAAACAATCTGGACCTTGAATACACCAGGATTACGGAGCCGTCTTAGATGAAAAGGATCCTGAAATCTCAACTCAGCCTGATGGGCAGGGCCATGGAATGTGGGCTCAAGAGTCAGACTCGGCTTCACACCCAGCTCCGCCTGCTACTGGCTGTGGGGCGTAGAGCAGGTGACTTTAGCCATCCAAGCTGCTGCTTCTCCTCCAACGGGGGTGTATTTGTGACCTATTTCTGCATAACTAATCCCTCCAAAACTTGGCGGTGGCTTCAGACAATAAACATGTACTATCTCACAGAGTCTCTGAGGGTCAGGAACCCAAGAGCAGCCTCACTGGGTGGTTCTGGCTCAGGGTGTGTCATGAGGTTGCTGTCAAGTTGTCAGCCGGGGCATCAGCCATCTGAAGTCCTTACTGAGGCTGGAGGATCCGCTTCCGAGTGGCTCACTCGTAAGGCCGCCGAGTTGGTGCTGGCTGTTGGCAGAGGCCTCAGTTCGGCCAGCGCACATGGCCCTAGGGCTGCTTGAGTGTCCTCGCGACATGGCGGCTCACTGCTCCAAGAAAGCAAAGCACAAGCTGCAGTGTCTTTCCTGATGGAGCCGCAGAAGTCACACTCGGTCATTTCCACGCTATCCACAGGTAAAGCCTATTTGTGTTGGCGGGGAGGGGGGTACACGAGGGCGTGCATATGGAAGGCGGGGACCACTGGGGTGCATCTTGCAGGCTGGCTACCACGACGGACTCATTTCCACGAGGTAGAATTGTAGTGAGGATCAAACGTGCTCACACATGCGAAGCACCTGATATATAGTAAGCGCTCAGTAAAGGATCTCAGCTCTCCCCCTTAGCTTGATTAGCTTGAGTGTAAAACCTACCACCCTGTAGCTGCCTCACTTTCTGCCCCATTTCTTGGCATCCCAGGACTTTCTGCTGCTCTTTCGTTCAACACAAACTTTGTAAGCATCTGTAAGTATCCAGGCCCTGGCGGGGTGCTAGAGACACAGCAGTGACCAAGACACCCCCTGCCCTGGCTGCTCCGGCTACTCAGGGCGCACATCCAGGCGGTGCAGCAGAGGGGGCTGGCAGGCCAGGAGCTGCAGTGTGGTCGGGGAGGGCCTCTCCGTAGAGCAGCCTGTGGGCCGAGACAACTGAACTCAGTCGTTGGGTGACAGACAGTGGGGACCTGGCCCCCCGCGGGGCTGCGCAGGTGGTGAGAAGTGGTGCAGCTCTGGGGATGTGGCGAAGGTCGAGTTGTTTCTGGAGCGTTTGCTGCTGAATGGGCTGTGGGGGTAGAGAGAGGAGTCAAGGATGCCTCCTGGCTTCTGCGCTTGGCAAAGCAGCGGGGACTGCCGTCCGGAGCTGAGCTGGGGCAGACCGGGGAAGGAGCCGGCCAAGGTGGGTGGGAGATCAGGTGCGTGATCTTGGACCTGTCAGACATCCGGAGTGAGATGTCTAGGAGGCGGTTAGAGATGGAGTCTGGTGTTGGAGAGAAAGATCGGGCGGAAGATGTAAATTTAGGAGTTGTCAGATAGGTGGTGTTTAAAGCCACGTGTCGGGATGAGCTCAGCAAGGGAGAGAGCGTGTAGAGAGAGGAGCGAAGAGCAGCCAGTTCCTCTACGTTTAGACATCAGAGGAGATGCCAGCAAGAGATGGAATAGGCGTGGCAAGACATACAGGAGGAGAATGGGAGCGGTGCCCAAAGATAAGGTCGCAGTTCAACACAGCCTGCCTCTCTCCACCTTCACCCCTACCCCAGGCAGCACCAAGGCCCTGGGGGACCCGTAGAACCAATCCTTCCCCTTCCACACATCATCGCTTTGGAGATCGAAGGCAGTGGCTGTGTCCCCCACGGACTGCTATGAACATCCCCAGAACGTCTGGCCATTGCACCCCACTTCATTTCCAGACCTTCACCACTGGACTCACCTCCCATGCCCCATTCTAAGTGTCTCTCTCTCCTTTACTGAAGGGCTCAGCATTAAGCAGGACTATCCCCTCCCTTCATTTAGACTCTCTACCTCTGTTAACGCAACCTTAGACAGAACTAGCCTTTCTGGTAGCAGCGAATAGAGAAGCTATAAGTGGGGAATGGTAAGGGATCTGGGCTGATTAAAGGGAAGGGCTATGAAGAAAGAAAGTGGGATTGGTAACATCTGAAAAAGGGTTTGGGGTTAGATCAGTGAGTGTCTTGATTGCCACACCAAGGAGTTTAAACTGAGGAGGGAAGAGGCATCCACAGAAGGTTCTGGAATAAGGAATGATGCAGTCAGCTGAGCTTTGCTTCAGGAAGCGCCATGCTGGGTTCCGTTCCTGGTCTTGTCCCCAGTTAGCTCTCCCGTGCTCCCAAGCCAACTCTGGCACCAAGAGGAGGTGAGGTAGGGCAGGGAGGCCCTGCTCTGTGGCAGGCGGGGGTGGCAGCTGCAGACACAGAAGCATCATGGAACAGGGAGGGCTCTGGGGAGGCAGCAGCGTCACTGGTCCCTCCACGTCTCCATGAGGGCAATGAGGCTTATATTAATGAGAGGTAATTATGGCAC
>RJWJ010031952.1:0-27892 GCA_004363605.1 Indri indri
AGTAGTACTAGATAGTGGAGGTGAGGACCTACACATTTAAAATATTTTCTAAACACTCTAATGGTTTTGTCAGGGAACTGTATTCTGGAAATTTTCTAGAAACTTCTGTCATGTTCTCTTTTCTCTACTGAGCACAGTACTAGGTTGGTAATTGGAGAATTCCAACAAGAGTCATGTTACTTTTTTCTAATAAAATAGGTCATACTGTCTCTAAGCCAGACCTGATTTAAGTGTCTGGAGCAAAGGAAAGAGCCCTGGAATGAGAGGAGACATGAGGCGATAACGAAACAGGTAGGTGGGAGTGAGTGAAGCACATGACACAAATGAGAGATACAAAGGTCTAGGAGGAAGCCAAACCTTCAAACGTGGTTTGGGAAGCTCTGCTCCAATGGAAGTGGTTTCTGAGATGCCTGGATTTCTTTTGCTTGCCCTCACAGAGGGACATCTTCTATTCCATGCTGTAAGATTCTCTAAGGACTCCACTTCTCTTCAGTAATCTTTCTTTGGGCCAGAGTCCTCTTCATGGCTTATAAGAAACTGCATGATTTGAGTGAACCTCCACTGCTTTTGGGGACAAAGGAATATCACTGAATGTTTTTGAGGAACTGTATTTTAATCAATGTTTTATGTTCTTTTCATGTCTGAAATATGTGTGAGTAGTGGTGTTATTGGGATTTGCTTCAGAAATCCCAGGAACACCAGGGACAGATGTACATTTTTTTACTTTCTTATTTTCTATCATATGGAAGTTTCCATTGTTATTTTGCAGAAATTCATGTTTAGTGCTCTTATTAGAACATTAAGAATTTCTCTAAATATAAAAAAATCTAATGTTAATATACTTCAAAATTTTATTTTTTTAGTGTGGATGAGATTGATGATTTAAAGTATATTTTCATATTCTCAACTGTTACATAGTTTAATGTATCTACTTACTTCCTAGATTTCTTAAATATATTAGGGATCTTAGAACATTGCTGGGCATGTATTAAACTCCCACTTATGAGTTTATATTATTAATAACTATCATTTCATAAGTTTCTCTTATTTAGTATGAAGCTTACCTTGACTGTCATTTATATGTATATACATACACACATACATATGTATATATATACACACAGATGCACACACATACATGCATACATATAAATATTCAAGGGCTGTCTGGAAATCATCCAGCCATGTATGTGTCTATTTTTTATATTACATGGCTGGATACTTATTAATATTTCTGGATGGCCCTCATATATATTAATATATGTATGTGTGTGTAACATGTAGATTTGTATAATTATATATTGTATACAGTATAATTATTTGATGCATATAAATTGTGATATGAATAATACAATGAAGTTAATGAACACATCTATCACCTCACAGTTACCTTTTTTGCAGTAAACACTTAAGGTCTACTGTCTTAGTAAATTTTAGAATACAAACTATTCTTATTAACTATAGTCACAATATTACACATTAGATCCTCAAAACTTATTCATTTTGCAACTGAAATTTTGTACCCTTTGGACAGCGTCTCCCATTTCCCTCACCTCCAGGCTCTGGCAACCGCCTTTGTACTCTCTGCTTCTATGAGTTCAACCTTTTTAGAGTCCCTATATAAGGGAGAAAATGAAGTATTTGCTTTCTGTTCCTGGCTTATTTCACTTAGTACAATGTCCTTCAGGTCCATCATCTTGTTGAAATGTTAGGATTTCATTATTTTTTATGACTGAAAAATATTCCACTGTGTATATATAGCATATTTTCTTTATGCATTCAGTGTCCATAAACATTTAGGTTGTTTCCATATCTTGGCAATTATGAATAATACTGCAATACCATGGGAGTGCAGATATTTCTTTGAGATTCTGATTTTATTTCCTTTGGTTATACACAGAAAAGTGAGATTGCTGGCCTGTGTGCTACTTCTATTTTTATATTTTTTAAAGAACCTCCATACTGGTTTTCATAATGACTCTACCAAAGTACAACTCAGTCACAGAGTACTTACTGTATTTCTTTTTCTTCATGCCTTGTCAATACATGTTATCACTCTTCTTTTTGATATTAGTTACCCTAAGAGGTGTTAGGTGATATCTCATTGTTGTTTTAATTTGCCTGATGATTGGTGACGTTGCACACCTTTTTATACCTGTTGTTCTTTTCTCTAGTTTTCAATTGGGTTGTTATTATTATTGCCTTTGCTTTGTATGAGTTTCTTATATATTTTGGGTACTAACCTCTTATCAGATATATGGTTTGCAAGTATTTTCTTTCATCCTGTGTAAGTTTTCTTATGTTATTGTTTGCTGTGTAGAAGCTTTTTAGTTTGATGTAGTCCAGCTTGTGTATGTTAGCTTTTGTTGCTGTACTTTTCATGTCATATCCAAAAAATCATTGTTTATACCAATATCAGAATGATATTTCATATTTTTTACAATTTTTAAAAGTTTTATGGATTTCACTAATTCTTTAATTTGGGTTAATTTTTAAGTATGGTATGAGAAAAAATGATTTATCTTTTTGCTTCTGAGTGTCCAGTTTTTCTAGCATCAAGTATTTAAGAGACTGTACTTTCTGTGTTGTGTATTCTTGGTGCCCCTGTCAAAGGTTACTGGACCATATATGCCTGGCTTTGTTTCTGGGCTCTGTATTCATTTCCCTTGGTTTTTCTGTCAGTTTTTATACACATACCATCCTGTTTTTATTACTATAGTATTGAAATATATTTTGAAATCTGAAAGCATTATGTCTCCAGCTTTGTACTTTTTCCTCAACATTGTTTTGGCTATTCAAAGTCTCTTGTATGTCCATATAAATTTTAGGATTGATTTTTCTATTATGGTTAAAAATGCCATTGGAATTTTGATAGAGATCACATTAAATCTATAGATTGGTGTGAATAATATGGTACTTTAACAGTATTTCCCAATACATAAATATGGGATATTTTTACATTTACTTGTGTCTTTTTCAATTTCTTTTCATCAATATCTTATATTTTGCAATGTAAAGATGTTTCACTTCTTTGGTTAAGTGTGTTCCTAAGAAATTTATTATTTTGATATTATTGTAGATGAGATTGTTTTCTTTCTTTTTTTCAATCAGATTATTGTTACGGTATGGAAACACAACTCATGTTTCGAGGTTAATTTTATATTCTGCTAATTTACTGAGTTCTCATATTAGCTTTAACTTTTTTATGTAACTTTTTTATATATAAGATTATCTTATCTACAGTAACATTTTTATTTCTTTCAGTTTGGTAGCTTTTTTAAATTTACTTGCATTCTGCCTAGGACTTATGGTATTTTGATAAAATAGAAGTGTTAAAAGTAGGCACAATATAACCTTGCATTTGTGTCTGTGAATTTGAAGGAGAAAATGCCTCTTCCAATTTTTATAAACTGGTTTCAAAAGGTAAAGATCTTTCCTTGGTTCCCCAAAAGCTGATGAGATCTCTTCTGGGCATGCAGTAGAGAGTAATAGCTAGTCCATGAGGCTGCTGAGGGTCTGCAGTGGGATCCATCTTTGGTGGGCTTGTTACCAGGGGCTTGGGTGGTTGTGAATCCTGTCTTATTTTGGGCAGAGTGGATTGCCTTCGTGACTTTGATCTGTATGGCAGGCACTGGAGCAGTGTTCTACAGTTGGGTCCATGTGTAGTGGACCTGATACCAGGTATGTCAATAAGTGTGGCTCTCACCGAGTACCTGGGAGATTTTTTTCAGGTCACTGTGTGGCTCCCTAGGTGGGAGGACTGGCCATGGACTGTGGCTAAGAGGGCTGGAACTGAGTCACAGAACTGCCTTGGAAACTACAGTTAAAGACCAGTCTGTAGGCTGCCTTCATGGCCATGAATGGCCATCTCACCCTGAATGGACAAGATCACTCCCAGACTGTGGCTGGGAGAAGTTGGGGATAGTTACAGAGTAGCTTCAGAATTCTCAGTTGGACCACATTTGATTGGTCATTTCCTGGTTTGCAGCCAGGAACAGGGTCCTCAAGTTTGCCACCTGGTTGTGGGCCTGCCTTCTCAAAATGACCTTTGTTGGCCTTAGACTTAAGTAGGGATTCACAACCCTCTCCTTTTCTCCCAAATGTGCCATAGTGCACTATTCTCAATGGATGGCTGATGAATTACGGATGCTGGGGGGGCTGTATAGAAATGAGGGACTTTCTATTCTTGCTGATGTCACTCTTCTTCCATGTTTTCACTTTCTGATTTGTTTCATTTCAAATTTGTCTGGAATATAGATTTAATCATTCAGAACAATAGGATTGAATCATAGAATATGGGAGAGATAAATTATTAAATAGATAATTGGTAGGCACCCCATATTTATTAAAATGTTCCCTTGTAAATTTAGGTTTAGTGCAGATAAAACAGAATTATTAAAATTTTCATCCACTTTCCTCAACCTGTATCTCAATGATAATATGATTTATTCCCCAAATGTTCATTTCATACATCAATGACTCTCCTTATATTTTGCAAAATTCACCTTTTTTTCTTTATTTAGAAATGTAAATCATCTCCCTTGAGAATGCAAAAAAGAGAAATTTTTGGCTTCTTTTATTTTTGCTTTTAAAGGTTGGACTACAGTCTTTTCATTTTGTGTAAGAATAGCATCAATATATTAATAACATAATAACACGTTACCTCAACTGTCTTTTAAATGCTTATTTATTAAAATTTTCTCATTAGAGCCTTTTGTTAATGATTGATTGCATTTTCTATGAAATTTTACTGCACACACTGCATGCCAATGATTCAAAATTTCTACTCCCCACGGTTGTACAGTCACAGCTGAACATTGCAGTTATTTAAAAAAAATTTTTTTAATGCTACATCAATTCTACATTCATAATTTTATCGGTTAATGTTTCTTTTAGTCTTGTTTTGCAATACCATGTTACTGTGCTTTCTTGGGTGTAAATTCCTTGATATCAGGGGTTTTTTTTTGTTTTATTTTAATTTTGCTTTATTATAATTTTTAAAATTTGCAACTTTGTATATACACTTTAAGTCAATGTTGGGTTTAATTCAAATGTGAATCAGGCATAAGTGTATTACAATTACACATGTGTTTGTTTTTCTCTAAATATGACTCAAACTTTGTTCATGGTTTGTCTTGCATATTTCTTTTTTTCCCTTGTTTGTCAATGGTTGTTTTATCCTGTCTAGGTGAGCAGTCATGGAAACAGTCTTAATTTCACCAGAGGTTGATTGATTGATCTATATTCCCTTTTTGTGAGGGAAATAATTTGCAATTTGAAGGTAATTCTTTGAAAGCTTTAAAGCTGTATCCCTTTTAGTTATTTTTTTTAATTAATTGTAGTAAAAACACATAACATAAAATTCACCATCTTAAATGTTTTTAAGTGTTAACTTCAGTAGGGTTAATTATACTTGCATTGTTATGCAGAAGACCTCTAGAACTTTTATATTTTGCAGAACTAAAAGTCAATTCCCATTAACGAACAACTGCCCACTTCACCCTCTTTCCAGCTCTTGACGAATACCATTCTATTTTCTGTTTTTATGAGTTTGGCTACTTAAGATATCTCATATAAGTGGAATCATGCATGATCTGTCACTTCGTCACTGGCTTATTTTAGTTGACATAACATTCTCAAGGTTTGCCCTTATCATAGCCTGTGACTACATTTTCTTTAAGGCTGAATAATATTTTGTTGTGTGCATATGCTACATTTTCTTTAAGTGTTCGGTAGTTGAGGAACATCTGAGTTACTTCCACCTTTTGGCTTGCGTGAAAAATGCCACAGTGAACGTGGGTGTAAAAGTATCAGTTCCAGTTCCTGTGCTGCATACTCTGAGTGTATACTCAAAGGTGCAATTGCTTGATCATACGATAATTTTTTTGAGTAAACTTTATACTATATTTCATGATTTCTGCGTCATTTTTCTTTATGAGGGTACCACTTTCTCCACATCCTCAACAGCTTTGTTATTTTTGTTTGTTTTATCATGGCCATTTTAATAGACGTGAGGTAATATCTTACAGTAATTTTTCATTTTTCTAAAAGTTAGTAATTTTGAACATCCTTTCAAATGCTCGTTGCCCATTTTTAAATAGTTGGAGAAATGCAAGTCCTCTTCTTTGTCCATTTTTTAATCAAGTTATTCACTTTCTGTTGTTTTTGAGTCTTAGGAATTATTCATATATTCTGGATATTAACTCATCAAATATGTGATTTGAAAATATTTTCACTCATTTTTTACATGGCACTTTCACTCCACTAAATTTTCCTTTGATGTGTAGAAGTTCTGGAGATTGATGTCCCATTTTTATGTTCTTTTCACTTATACATTTGATGTCAAATGCAAGAAAACTGTGCAAAGACCAATATCTAATATTGGTCTAATGATCGTATACCTGCATTATGTTCTAAGAGTTTTATAGTTATATTTCTTATGTTTAATTATTCAGTCCATTTAAGATAGATTTTATGTATGGTATAGGGGAAGGGTTCAAGGTTTTTTCCATGTAATATATCTAGCTTTCAATGCCATTTGTTGAAAAGTCCCTGCTTTCTCATTATGTGGTGCCGGCAGTCTGGGGAAAGATAATTTGATCATACACACAGGGTTTATTTTTGAGATGTCTATTCTGTTCTATTATTTGTTTATCTGTCTTTGTGCCAGTACCACATTATTTTTATTTCTGTAGCTTTGTTTTGAAATCAGAAAGTATAGTATTTTTTGTAATTTTCTTAAAAGACTTTTGGCTATTTATAGTCATTTAAACATTTTTTAGAAAGTTTTCTTATATTTTTTTTAAAAAAAGAACCATTGAGTTTTTTTGTTTTCATTTTTGAGGAACATGAGCCAAAGTTTTATTTATTCACATCTTATACTCGAAATACTCTTTGATGACGTCCTTGGCCTGAGATCCTTTACATTGTCCTTAATTGCTACACAATGGCAACCAATCACTTTATGGGTTTACCCTCTCCATCAATTTTACTGTGGTCTGCCAATACTCACAAGTTTTTGTTGTCATCAACCTTAATTAGGTTGATTTGGTGTTCAGCACAAAGGATCTTCACCAACTTTATATACATAGGCTCAATATAGTTGGATGCAAGCACACAAAGATGAACTTGGCCCTTTTCTAAAGCTTTGGCAGCTTTGTGACTTCCATGGATAAGGCAATCATGGACGAGGTCGTCTTGAGCACCTACTGTAAATCAGTGTTAACCTCCCTTACATCTCCAGCAGCAATGCCTTCCTTGGCTTTTGTGGTGGGTTATGGCTGAAGCTGAATATTGAACACACCCAAGCGTCAACCTCTGCACCACTCGGCAGCAGCAGGGAAAGAACACAATTGGGATTTGGATAGAGATTACATTGAACTCGTACATCACTGGTGTTATAGTGATACCTTAGCAACATTAAATCATTTGACTCATGACGAAAAATATGTTCAGTGGTGGCTTTAATTTTCGCATATTTTTGGATCTGCCAGTTTTCCTTTTGCTTTTGATTTCTAGTTTCATTCTATTTTGGTCAAAAAACCTACAATGTATGATTTCAGCCTTCTAAAATTTGATGACTTGTTATGTATCCTAAGAGAATATGGCATATATGATTGAGAATATTGTATATTCTGTTGCTTTTGACTGGAGAGTTCTGTGTATTCCTGTTAGGTCTAATTGGTATATAATGTTCAAATTTTCTGTTTTTTTTATTGATCTTCTGTCTGATTTTTCTATTCATTATTGAAAGTGGAGATTGAAGTCTTCAACAATTATTGTGTTGCTTTGTATCACTTGCTACACTTCTGTCCCTATTTGCTTTATAAATTTGAGAGCCCTAGTGTTTTATTTCTACACATATATTATATATATACATAGACACACACACACATATATGTATAATCATATGCTTCTATACTGTGTGTGTGTGTGCACTATAGATTTTCTAGTAAATGGATCCATTTTACCATTATATAATATAAAATCTTTGCCTTTGGGACAGTTTTTGACTTAAAGTGTATTTTATCTAATTATGGCCAACTGATCCACTTGTGGTTATTTGCATAGAGTATTTTTTCATCTTTTTATTTTCAGCCTATTTGACTCCTTATAGCTAAAGTCAATCTTTTTTAGGCATCTTGAGAGTCTTGTTTTTGTTCATCCATACGGGCGTTTTTATTCTTTTCATTAGGAAGTATAATCCGTTTATATTTGAAGAAATTACTGAAAGAAATGATGTTACTCTTAATATTTTGTTAATCGTTTGCTGTGCTTCTTGTAGCTATGATTTCCCCCATTTGCACTCTTAGTGCATTCATTTGTGTTTTGCGATTTTGTAGTGACAAGCTTTGATTTCTTTCTCATTTCATTTGGCATACCTTCTATAGGTATTTTCTGTGTGATCACCTTGAGAAACGGAGAGTACATGAAACATCTTAAAGTTGTAACAATATATTTTATTCTCATAACAATTTCACTTCCATTGAATACAAAAATGATACTTCTTTACAGAAATTTTTCACATTTTTAAGAGAATTCTATAGCAGATTTTAAGGGTTTTATATACCATCATTATGATAGTAGACAATTCTGTATCTGTCTATAGATTTACCTTTAATAGGGAGCTTTATATTTTTATATGGTTTTATTATGCTGTCCATAATTCTTTCATTTTTCAACATAATGGACTCCCTGTAGCATTTCTTGTAGGGCAGTTCTATTAAACTTAGATATATTTTTTCTTTTTCTTTCTTTTTTTTTTCTCTTTTATTTCAGGATATTATGGAGGTACAGATGTTTAGGTTATGTGTGTTGCCCTTGTCCCCCTCCGCCCCTCAAGTCTGAGTTTCAAGTGCGCCCGTTCTGCGGATGGTGTGCATCACACTTTTAGTGTATGCATATACCCGTCCCCCCTCCCCCTCCCCCCACCCGACATCCAATAGATGTTATTCTTATATGTGCACTTATGAGTTGATCAGTTAATACCAATTTGATGGTGAGTGCATGTGGAACTTCTTTTTCCATTCTTGGGATACTTCACTTAGTAGAATGTGTTCCAGCTCTATCCAAGAGAATACAAGAGGTGCTTTATCACCATTGTTTCTTAAAGCTGAATAGTACTCCATAGTATACATATACCACATTTTATTAATCCACTCATGTATTGATGGACACTTGGGTTGTTTCCACATCTTTGCAATTGTGAATTGTGCTGCTATAAACATTCAGGTGCAGGTGTCTTTTTTATAGAGTGTCATTTGATCTTTTGGGTAGATTCCCAGTAATGGGATTGCTGGATCGAATGGTAATTCTACTTGCATCTCTTTAAGGTATCTCCATATTGCTTTCCACAGAGGTTGCACTAGTTTGCAGTCTCAACAGCAGTATACAAGTGTTCCTATCTCTCCACATCCAAGCCAACATTTATTGTTTTGGTACTTTTTGATAAAGGCCAGTCTCACTGGAGATAAGTGATATCTCATTGTGGTTTTGATTTGCATTTCCCTGATGATTAGAGATGTTGACCATTTTTTCATATGTTTTTTTGGCCATTATTCTGTCTTCTTTTGAAAAGTTTCTGTTCGTGTCCTTTGCCCACTTTTTGATAGGGTTGTTTGATTTTTTCTTGTTGATTTTCCTGAGCTCTAAGTAGATTCTAGTTATCAGTCCTTTGTCGGATTTGTATCATGCAAAAATTTTCTCCCATTCTGTAGGTTGTCTGTTTGCTCTTGCGACAATTTCTTTGGCTGTGCAGAAGCTTTTTAATTTGATCAGGTCCCATTGATTTATTTTTGTTGTTGCTGTGATTGCCTTTGGGGTCTTCTTCATAAATTCTTTGCCTAGGCCAATGTCTAGAAGAGTATTTCCTACATCTTCCTCTAGAATTCTAATAGTTTCACTCCTTAGGTTTAAATCTGTTACCCAGTGTGAGTTGATTTTTGTGAGAGGTGAAAGGTGTGGATCCTGATTCAGTCTTCTACATGTGGCTATCCAGTTTTCCCAGCACCATTTATTGAACAAGGATTCTTTTCCTCAGTATATGTTTGTGTCTGCTTTGTCAAAGATTAGATGGCTATATGAGGATGGTTTTATATCTGGGTTCTCAGTTCTCTTCCACTGGTCAACGGCTCTATTTTTGTGCCAGTACCAAGCTGTTTCGATTACTACAGCCTTATAATAAAGTTTGAAGTCTGGTAAATTGATACCTCCCATTTTGTTTTTATTGCCTAGAATTGTTTTTGTTATGCGGGGTCTTCTCTGGTTCCACATGATGTGTAAAATTAATTTTTCTACATCTGTGAAGAATGGTGTTGGTATTTTAATAGGGATTGCATTGAATCTGTAGATCACTTTGGGTAGTATAGACATTCTAACAATGTTGATTCTGCCAATCCACAAGCATGGTATGGTTTTACACCTGTTTACATCCTCTGCTATTTCCTTCCTCAATGTTTCATAGTTCTCCCTGTAGAGGTCTTTTACCTCCTTAGTTAAATATATTCCTAGGTACTTTATTTTCGTTGTTGCTATTGTGAAGGGAATTGAGTCTTTGATTTGGTTCTCGGTATGACTGCTGTTGGCGTATATGAAAGCCTCTGATTTGTGTGTATTGATTTTATATCCTGAGACTTTACTGAATTAATTTATGAATTCCAGGAGCCTCTTGGTTGAATCCATGGGGTTTTCTAGATATAATATCATGTCATAGCAAATAGTGAGAGTTTAATCTCTTCTGTTCCCAGTCATATGCCTTTAATTCCACTCTCTTGCCTGATTGCTGTGGCCAGGACTTCCAGCTCTATGTTGAATAGAAGTGGAGATAGTGGGCAACCTTGTCTGGTTCAGGTCTAAGTGGGAATGCTTTCAGTTTTTCCCCATTCAGTATGATGTTGGCTGTGAGTTTGTCATAAATGGCTTGCATCATTTTTAGGTAAGCCCCATCTACGCTTATTTTGTTAAGCGTTCTTATCAAAAAAGGGTGTTGAATTTTGTCAAATGCTTTTTCTGTGTCTATTGAGAGAATCATATGGTTTTTGTTTTTGCTTCTGTTTATGTGGTGAATTACGTTTATAGATTTGCATATGTTGAACCATCCCTGCATCTCTGGAATGAAGCCTCCTTGGTCACGATGGATTATTTTCTTAATAAGCACCTGGATTCAGTTAGCTAGAATTTTGTTGAGAATTTTTGCATCTGTAGTCATAAGGGATATTGGTCTGTAGTTTTCCTTTTTTGTTGTGTCCTTTCCTGGTTTTGGTATCAGGGTGATGTTGGCTTCATAAAATGCGTTGGGGAGGAATCCATCCTTCTCGATGTTGTGGAATAATTTCTGCAGGATAGGCACCAGTTCTTTTTTGTAGGTGTGGTAAAATTCAGGTGTGAAACCATCTGGTCCGGGATGTTTCTTTTTTGGAATGTTTTTTATTGCTGTTTCAATTTCAGTCCTTGATGTTGGTCTGTTCAGGAATTCTATTTCTTCCTGGTTGAGGCTAGGGAGGCTGTGTGTTTCTAAAAATTCGTCCATTTTCTACACATTTTCCGGTTTGTGTGCATAAACGTTTTTGTAATATTCATAGATTATATGTTCAATCTCCACGGCATTGGTTGTAACTTCTCCTTTTTTTTCCTGATGGAGCTTATTAGAGATTTTTCTTTTCTATTTTTCATTAGTTTAGCCAAAGGAGTGTCAATTTTGTTTATTTTTTCAAAGAACCAACTTTTTGTTTTATTAATCTTCCGTATAGTTTCCCTGTTGTTAATTTCATTTGGTTCTGATTTGATCTTATTGATTTCCCTTCTTCTGCTGGGTTTGGGGGGTTGGTCTGTTCTTCTTTTTCCAGTTCTTTGAGTCGATTCATTAGGTTGTCTGTTTGGCCTCCTTTTGACTTTTGGACATAGGCATTTATGGAAATAAACTTTCCGCTCAGGACTGCTTTGGCTGTGTCCCACAGATTTTGATACCTTGTGTCGTCTTTGTCATTTAGTTAAAAGAATCTTTTGATTTCTGTCTTTACTTCCTCATTTATGAAGGAATCGTTCAGCAGAAGGTTTAACTTCCATGACTTTGTGTAGAAATAAGAGTTTCTGTTGGGGTTGATTTCTATTTTTATTCCACTGTGATCTGAGAAGACGCATGGTATAATTTCTATTTTTTAAAAATTTTTCGAGACATGCTTCGTGTCCTAGAATATGGTCAATCTTAGAGAATGTCCCGTGAGCTGATGAGAAGAACGTATATTCAGTGGTTTTTGGGTAGAATGTCCTGTAAATGTCAGTCAGGCCCATTTGTTCTAGAGTTCTGTTAAGTCCATTATTTCTTTGTTAATTTTCTGTTTGAAGGATCTGTCCTGTGCTGTCAGTGAGGTGTTGAAGTCTCCAACTATTATGGTGTTGCTGTTTATCCATTTGTTTAGATCAAGTAGAGTTTGCTTTATGAATCTGGGTGCACCTAAGTTGGGTGCATACGTATTTAGAATTCTTATGTCTTTTTGTTGAACTGTACTCTTCACCATTATATAGTGACCCTCTTTGTCTTTCATTACTTTTGTTGATTTAAAAACTAAGTTATTTATCTGAAATCAAAACTGCCACAGCAGCCTTCTTTTGGCTTCCATTTGCTTGAAATATTGATTTCCACCCCTTTACCTGGGGTGTAAATGCATCCTTGCAGGTTAGATTCATTTCCTGGAGACAGCAGATGGTTGGCTTGTTTTTTTTTTTTTTTTTTTTTTAATCGATTCGGCTAGCCTATGTCTCTTGACAGGGGAGTTCAAGCAATTCACATTTATTGTGAGGACTGATAAGTGGGGTGAATTACTGTTCATTCTGTTGGATTGCATTTTATTGCTTTGTTTTCTCTCTTGAGTCATTGTGGAATCTAGCCTTTGATCTTTAACTTTTGAGAGGTTTCACATTTGTGAGTGTTTATCGTGCTGATGCTTGTGTAATTCTGTTTTGAGTACTTCTTGGAGAGCTGGTCTTGTCTTGGTGAATTCCCTCAGTCTTTACTTATCTGAGAATGTCTTTATTTCTCCTTCATATATGAAACTTACTTTTGCAGAATACAAGATTCGAGGCTAGGCATTATTCTGTTTCAGAAGAGTGAGAATGGGGCCCCAATCTCTTCTTGCTTCTAGGGTTTCAGTTGAGAAATGTGGAGTTATTCTGATTGGCTTTCCTTTGTATGTTACTTGTTTCTTTCACCTTTCAGCTCATAGAAGGGCGTCCTTAGTGGCTATTTTGGTCAGTCTGATGACTGCGTGACGTGGTGTCTTCCTATTTGCGTTGAATCTCCCTGGGGTCCATTGAGCTTCTTGTACCTGTATATCTATATTTTTAGCAAGGCCTGGGAAATTCTCCTCTATTAATTCTTCAAATAGCTTATCCAGCCCTGAGTGTTTTTTTCTTCACCTTCCAGAATCCCTATCACCCTCAGGTTCATTTTTTTCACATAATCCCACATTTCTTGTAGTCTTATTTCTTTTCTCTTAATTTTCTGCTCGATCTCTGTGACCGACTTATTTAATTGGAAGGAGTTGTCTTCAATCTCTGAGATTCTTTCTTCTGTTTGATCTACCCTGTTCTTGAGGCTTTCCACTGTGTTTCGTAGTTCCCTGAATAAGTCCTTCATTTCCAGGAGATCGGTTTGATTTTTCTGTAATATTTCCATTTCTTTAGTGAATTTTTCTTCCAAGTCCTGGATTTTTGTGTGGTTTCTTTGTGTTGGTTATCCATTTTTTCTTGCATATCCTTGAGTTTTCTTACAATCCATGTTTGAAATTCTTCTGTCATTTTAGTGTTCTGAGTTTGGTTAATGTCAATTGCTAGGGAGCTGTTGTTCCTCTTTGTGGGTGTGCTTGCCATTTGAGTCTTCATACTTCCAGAGTTCTTTGGCTGGTTCCTTCCCATCTGGATCAGTTCTTTCTTTTTGCCTTTAGATTTTCATTTGGTTAATGACATGCCCTGTTTAGTCTCTGAGCCAGTAGGTGGTGTTTGTGGGTGAGATTCGACCACATCCTTTATGATGAATCAGTAGCTGCAGTAAAAGGGTGTGCAGAATGACCTCCCTGTCAGTAGGTGCCACTTGCTGGGAGGAGGAGCTACAGTGCTGTTTTTGAGTCCCGTAGCCAGCTCTTGTTCCTCTGGAGAGCCCCTCTTGTGCCTCAGGAGGTGGGTGGGGCCCTTGGACTTTGAAGTGTGTCCTCGTGGCCACCTCATTAGGGGAGGTCTGGGAGTGAGTCTGAGCGGGGCTGAGTTGGGTAAGCCTGCCCTCAGGCTCCACAACTGCTGTTAGCAGGGGTCAAAGGTCTGCTCTTTGTTTCTGTGCAAAGCTGCTGGGAGAGGCTGAAATGGCTCCACTCAGCTGAAAGTCTGGGCTTGGGGGGTGGGGCTGTCCGAGGCCCGCACTCTGGAGCAGGTCTCACTCCAGTTCACCCTCTCCGACTCCGTGGCCTGTCCCAGGCCTCTGCCAGCAAGCAGGACCTCAGGCCGATGGATCTCCCCTGGCTGTGACACGGGCCGGGAGGTTCCCTACCCAGGATCGTAGCCTGAGCTGGGTGCACAGCCCTCTTTTGGGAGGGGGGTTGCCGCTCAGGCACGCAGACCTGCCCCTGAAGGTGCACACTCCTTAGTAGGTGCTTTCACAGATCTCCCTTCTGTGGCCAGGGGCAGTACGATTGTGACCTGGGTGTACAGGGTCTGGTCTGCAGGCCTGTCCCCTGGGCCCTGGAGATCAATCCCTGACCCTGCCAGGGGGAGGGGTGCTGCTCTGAAGTCACCTACAGGGTGCCCAAGCTGGATCGATTTCACTCCACCTCAGGATTTGCCCCGCTCTCCTGGAGTTCCCAGGCAAGCAGCGCCTGGGAGGGCTGGCGGGCAGGGAGCTCGCAGTCTGAGTACCCCTCAGTCTGCTGTAGGTCCCCAAAAGGAAAGGTCCCTTTCCTTGGAGATGCCTCCGTGTGATGGCTAAATTGTCTGTCTGGGCACCCACGGGTAGGGAGGGGGAAGGAGAGAATGGAGCACTATGGCCTTGCCGATAGGCTCGGGTCTGCGCACGGGAGGTGCCCCCCGAGGGGGCTGGGAGCCCTGCGCCATGTCCGCAAGAGGCCACCACTCACTGGCGGCAGCCATCTCTGGGCTGGTGTTGGCAGGTCTGTCCAGCCACCAGCAGTCCGAGATGCGAGGGAGGGGGAAGTTAACCGCTCCACCTACCCTTGTCACTGGTCTCCAAGCCTCTCGGGGACATTTCGCCTTCCTGTTCTCCTCTGCAATGCCTTCCCGTGGAGTCTCCTGTAGTTTCAGGCACCTTCCGTCCGCCCCTCACCCGATCTGTGTTTCTCTGCTAGTTTATTTTTTTCACTTTCTTCTAAAATCTGTCTTTTTTGCAGACATGCTCTGACTGGTGGCTTTTCTCGTCCGCCATCTTGGCTCCTCCCCATATTTTCTTTAAAAACATTTTTTATGCCTTTACCCTGTTAAATATGCATGAATATTCTCATCGTAATGCTCTATTCCCAAGTAGACATGTTTTGTTTTAGAGAGCCTCTCTTTGTTCATTATTTAGGTTGACGTTAGAAAACACTCATTCTATTATTTCAGTCTTTTAGATTTCTTAATGTTTATTTTATTGCTCAGCAGCTGGTCTACCCTACGGAAATGTTCCATGTGTATTTGGAAGCAGTATCTACTCTGATGTTGGGTGGAGTTATATATATATATATACATATATAATTTCGTATTTAATATTAGTGTATATATTTGAATTTACCTCTGCTGTTTTACTTTTGTTTTCTATATGTCTTATTTTTTGTTCCTTGTTTTGTCTTTATTCTTTTCTTTTGCATTAAGTCAGTATTTACCCTGTGATATTTTAATTTGTATAATGACTTTTCTCTATATTCTTTTTTCAGTTTTAGTTTTGATTGATATATAATAATCATACCTGTTATTTACCATGATTTGATTATTACACAGTGTATATATGTATTGAAACAACATTGAACCCCTATATTCTTTTGAGAGAAATGTTACTGCTATCTAGCTTAATTCTTTCTTCCCCCCTTTTATTCTATGACTATTATATTTGTTATATCTAGATGATTATAAATGGAACAGTATGTTCTTATAGTTATTTCTTTATAAATTGAATTGTTTTAAATCAACTGATAGAAGAAATAGAGCAATTATATATTCATAACTTTGTCATGTTAAACTCATAAATATGTGGACATTAAATGACACACTCCTAAATACCAGATCCAAATAGAAATCAAAAATAGTATTGGAAGATATTTTAAGATAAATTAAAAGGTAGACAAAACATAACAAAATTTAGGGGATTTAGTGAAAGCAGTTTTCTGAGGGAAACTTATAGCAGTAATTCCTTCATTAAAAAGACAACAAAGATCTCAAATCAATAGCCAAATGTTTGTCAAAAATATTTAAATAGAAATGAAATACTAGGCCCACGTGGCAAAGGATATCATTGGAGACAAAAAACAGTCCTCCTGAAAGACTGAGTGGTGAGATGCTTTGGGGATCAGGGCCGTGGGAACAGTCCTGGGAATCCAGGAGGCCATGTGGGTGCTCAGGGACAGGCACGTGTCAGGAAAGACCCACGAAGACCCTGAGCTCTCATGTTTCTTTGACCTTCCTACACTACACAAGCTGAAAATTAAGGTAAAGACAAAGTTGTAATTTCCTGGCTTATTGGTAAAAGTATGCCCCGACACACACACATGGATCCCAGATGAAAAGATCAGATTTATTTCAAAGAAGCATGCCGGGCAAGGGCAGGCATTTAAGAAAATCTCTGTGTCACTCCATGTATACCACTAAGCAATGGAACAGGAACTTCAATAGACATCCATGACAGAGCATGCCAGCTTCACAAACTGAGCTCAGATACAGCCCACAACAAGTAGCAACAAAACCCAGAGGAAGGGAGATGATCTAATTTCCAAAGTTACCACAGTGTAATATTCCAAATGTCTTGTATTCAAGAAAAAATTGTAAGACATGAGGCTAAATAATACTTGTTGGTTACATTTTAATTTGTATTTTCTATTGCCATTTCACTGTTGAAAGAAAATATGATGTGAAGGATTCCTGTTTACATGACATTATGACACTTTGAGAGCCTAAAACCTTAAACTTTTCAGAACTTTTTTCTAGCATTGAAAAATAATGTGTATCCTCTGTTCAGTGGTTTAAAATGCTGTCCATGTGTCTACCTACATAACCAGTCAATCTTTCTAATAACATAAGTTAAAATTTGTTGTGTTCATGTAGGCATTATATACCAAAATAATTGAGTTTGTAAAATGTTACCTAATAGTAATATAATTGCTAATGTGCAAATTTATTCTTTCTTCAATGAATCTTTGTGTTACCTATTTAAGACAATAATGTATTAAAGATATATGCATAAGTGCTTTGGGAAAATACATGATATATTGTATGTACTATATAAATATTAACCACTCTGATTCACCAAATTATCAGCTATAGATAACATTCTTCATTTACAATGTAATTTTGTATTTTTCTAATTGCAAGTTTCATTTTCTGTGTTACCTACATTTTCACACAAAAGAAAACATAGACTCAGTCTTCCATTTTGATAAAGCCCAAAGTCAGATGGCATAATTTCTTACTTTCCTTGAGACACAATACATTCATCCAGTAAGTTTGAGGAGTAAGTACAGCAGTTACAGTCCTTTTCTCCCTCCCATATTAGAGGCTCTGAGATACAGTTATTCATGGATTGCCTCAAAGCCACATTGGTTCACGTTATTTTTCTACTCAGCCACTATGACAATGCAGAAACATGGAATGCCACAAATTATAAACAAATTTATATGAGGATGAAAATAATTAAAACATACTAGAGAAGTAATGGAATATATTAATAAACCTATGAAAAGTAAACGTATTGCATTTTAAAATATTTACACAAAGTATATCCAAAATTCAGGTAGTGTCACAGGTGTGTTGCACCAATTTTTAATAAATAATTAATACTAATCTTGCACAAACACATTCAAAAAATAGAAGGGAACACTTTCCCATTCATTCTATTACTCCGGGATTACCCTAATATAAGAGCCACACAAAAGCATCACAAAAAAGGAAACTACCGATTATTTCACTCTTGAATATTGACAAAGAAATCTTCAACATAATACTAGAAAATTGAATACAAAATATATAAAAAGGATTGTACATATAAGTAAGTGTGACTGTACCACAAATAGGTAATTTAACATTTAATTAACTGTTAGCGTATCCATCCATATCCATCACTTTTAAAAGTTTCCTCATGTCCTTCTGTGTGTGTGTGTGTGTGTGTGTGTGTGTGTGTGTGTGTGTGTGTGTGTTACTTGTGCTAAGAACATTTAACACGGATGTGTTTATCTTGATTGTGGTGAGGTTACCATGGGTATGTGCACAAATCCAAACTTAAACCGTATGCATTAAACATTAGTGGGGTTTTTGTATATCAATTATACATTAGTAAAATTGTTAAATACAATTAATTTAATGCACCATATTTATAAAAGGAAATCAATATGTGATACTCTCAATTGACACAGAAAAAAATTTGAATTCATCACCCACTTATGATTAAAATCCTAAGCAAACTAGGAATTGAAGGGAACTCGAATTGATAAATAGTGCATAATAAAAGCTTGATACATAGTGCATAATAAAAGCCTACAGTAAACATCATACTCAATGGTGAAAGCAGAATGTTTTCCTTAGAAAATTTGGAATAGGACAAGGATATTCACTTTTACCACTTCTATTCAATATTGTACTGGAGTATTTGCTTAAAAAATCAAAGAAGAGGCTGGGCGTGGTGGCTCACAACTGTAATCCTAGCACTCTGGTAGGCTGAGGCGGGTGGATCGCTTGAGGTCAGGAGTTCGAGACCAGCCTGAGCAAGAGCGAGACCCCGTCTCTACTAAAAATAGAAATTATCTGGACAACTAAAAATATGTATGTATAGAAAAAATTAGCCGGGCATGGTGGTGCATGCCTGTAGTCCCAGCTACTTGGAAGGCTGAGGCAGGAGGATAGCTTGAGCCCAGGAGTTTGAGGTTGCTGTGATCTAGGCTGATTCCATGGCACTCTAGCCAGGGCAACAGAGCCAGACTCTGTCTCAAAAAAAAAAAAAAAAAAAGAAAGAAGAAATTTGAAGAAAAGGATTCTAGATTGCAAAGGAAGGAGTAAAATTGCCTTTTAATGCCCATGACATACTACTGCATGTAAGAGAAATCTTAAGGAATCCACCAAAAACTCATTCAAAGTAATAAACAAGTTCAGAAATGTTGCAGAATATGACAGTGAGATGTAAAAATCAATCGATTCTATGCACTAGCAAAGAACATTCTGACAGCGTAATTAAGAAAACAATAGAAATCAAAATTCCATCACGAATGAAAATACAAAAAGAAATTTAAGAAAAATGCACTGATTTTATAGTAAAAACTACAAAATATGATTTAAAAAGCAACTTTAAAAACAAAGTCATGATTTTGATAGACATTTTGCCAAAAAGACATACAGATTGACAATAAATATGTAAAAATAAACTTAATATTAGTCATTAGGGAAATGAAAATCAAAACTACAATGAAATACCACTTCATACACAGTAGAATAATATGACAACAGACAAAAAAAGGCCAATGATGTGGAGAACACAGAACTCTCACACGTGGATACTGGGAGTATAAAATAGCGCAGTCACTTTGAAAAACAATTTGAGTTTCTAAAATGTTTTATATGGAATCACCATACTGACCCAGCAGCTCCACTGCCAGTTATGTGCTTAAAAGTTATGAAAACCTACATCCACACAAAGGTACAACAACCCAAATACCTTTCAGTGAGTAAAAGGAAAAACAGCGTGTGGTATGTCTGTGTAATAGAACACCTTTCAGCAATCAAAATGAATAAAATGCTACATGCTACGACAGGAACGGGGCTCAAAAACATTACACTGACAGAAAGAAACCACATGCAAGAGACCACAGTCTGTGTGATTTTGATTACAAGACCTGTCCAGAAAAGGTGAATCTCGAGGGACAGAATGGAGATTAGCAGTAGTCCAGGGCTGGAGGGGAATGGGGAGTGAGGCAAACTGTATGAAATTTCTGGGTGGGTTAATGGAAATGTGCTTGAATTAGAACGGGATGGTGCTTCCAGACCTCTGCAAACAGACTACCAAGCAGGGAACGCACACTCACAAGGGATTACATTACTGTGGCTCAGCAGGCTGGGTCTCCAGATCACCCAGGCTTCTGAGAGGTGCCTGAAGTCTGACAAATACATCCCAGGTGACCAGAGAGTAGCAGCTGCTGCCTGCATGGACCTCTCAGCCCGGACTCCCAGCACTTCCCACAAATCTTCGCTTCTGGGAGGTGCCTGAAGTTCCGTGAATGTATCTCGGGCGGGCATCACACCGAGCAACACCACTTGCATCTCTTGTCCTTCTGCCTGCCAGCGGGCCTGAGTCTGCAAGGGTGTGGGAGGGCGCAGCGCCGGCTCCTCTTCCCTCGAGGCCTGGGCAGAGCAGCAGAGAGGGGCGGGCCTGGCTGGGCCACCAGGGTCATGGAGCTGATAAGAAGCGGCAGGTGAGAGCCTGGCAGGACTCTGCCTGCCTCTGCCTGGCACCAGAACAGGTCTGCAGCACCGGGGCCCCGGGTCCAGCAGATGACAGGGGGCGGCCTGGTGCTTCTGGGGCTGCAAACCTCACTGGCTCGCTGGCTTTCAGTCAGTGCCTCCTCCCGTGGCTGCGGTAGGAAACTGAACATCCACATGCAAAAAATTAAAATTGGACCCTCACCTTGCACCATACATAAAAATCAACTCAATGGCCAGGCAAGGTAGCTCAGAGCTGTGATTCCAGCAATTAGGGAGGCGGAGGCGGGAGGATCGCTTGAAGCCAGGAGTTCGAAACTAGCCTGGGCGACATAGTGAGACCTATCTCTACAAACAATTTTTTAAAAAAATTAGCCAGGCATGGTAACACACCCCTCATAGCCCTAGCTACTCTGCAGGCTGAGGCAGACAAATTCCTTGAGCCCAGGAGTAGTCCGAACTGCGGTGAGCTATAATCCTGCAGTAAGCCACTGCACTCAAGCCTGGGCAACAGAGCAAGACCCTGTGTCTAAATAAATAATAAAAAATAACCCTGTCTCTATAATAAATAAATAAATACCTATCAACCTGGGCAACAGAGCAAGACCCTGTCTCTAAATAAATAAATACCGATCAACCTGGGCAACAGAGCAAGACCCTGTCTCTAAATAAATAAATACTAATCAACTGAAAATGAGCTAATGTTATAGACATATGACCTGAAGACATAAAATTCCAAGGGAAAGCATAAGGGAAAAGTTCCACGATATTAGTCTTAACAATTTTTTGGATATGACACCAAAACACACAATGAAAGCAAAAATAAACAAGCAGAACTACATCAACCGAGAAAGTTTCTGCACAGCAAAGGAAGCAATTAACAGAATGAAAAGGAAACTAAAGGGATGGGGGACAATATTTGCAAGCCATATATCCCGTATGGGAGTAATATCCAAAATATATAGGGAACTCACGCAACTCAGCTGGAGAAAAGCAAATAACACCCTTTTTTAAAGGACAAAAGACTTCAACAGTTTTTCCAAAAATATATATATATATGTACTCATTGCCAGCAGGCATATGCAAATGTACTCAACTTCACTAATTCATCATCAGAGAAATATAAATCAAAATCACAATGAGATATCACTTCACAACTGTTAAGGTGGCTATTCTCAAAAAAAAAAAAAGTGAAAAGATAAGTGTTGGCTAGGATGTGAGGAAAAAGGAACACTTGTACACTGTCGGTGAGACATTTACATTGGCAGAGGCATTAATGAAATCAGTATGGATGTTCCTCAAATAAAATTAAAAATAGAACTACCGTATGGTCCAGAAATCCCCCTTGTGGATATATATCCAAAGGAAATAAAATTACTGCCTGGAAGAGATATCTGCATTCCCATGTTCATTTCAAAAAATAGCAAATTATGGAAACAAGTGTACATTGGCTGCTGGATAAAGAAAATGTGATACGCACAATGTTAATACAAGTCGGCCTATAAAAAGGATATCCTGCCATTTGTGATAACATGGATCTAAAAGGATAGACCTGGAAAACTTATGCAAGTGAAATAAACCCGACACAGAAAGGTAAATACCATATGATCTCAATTATATGTAGAATTTTTTTAAAAGTCAAACTCATATAAGTAGAACATAGAATGGTGCTTGTCAGAGGCTGGGGGTAATGGAAATGAGGAGATGTTGGTCAAACAGTACAAACTTGCAGTTATCACATAAATTGAGTTCTGAAAATGGATGTACAGCATGGTGACTATAGCTACCAATACTGTCTCATATATTTGCAATTTGTTAAGAGAGTACATCTTAAGTATTCTCACCACTCACACACACAAAAGCTAACTATGTGAGGTGATGGATATGTTGATTAGCTTGATTGTGCTAATCATTTCATAGTATGTCAGTATATTAAAACATTAAGTTGTACAGCTTCAATATGTACAATTTTTTCAGTTATACTGCAAAAAGGATGAAAAACAAAACAAGCAAAAAATAGGTTATGTTAAAAATAAATCTATGAAACTAGAGTTATATCCTGAGGATTCGGATGCTTTCATGGAACAAAAATCATTTTTAAAACATTCATGTATTTGACTAGTTTAAATACAAACTATTTTGTATTTCAAAAAGTTAAAAGATGGATGGCAGCCCATGGAGTGAATACGCAAGAGCTAAGAAGACAATATCCATGCAGCAAATTAGAATCTCCCCCAAAATGAAAATCCAAATGATAAGAAGTATCCCATTAATTTATAAAAGGCTGTGCAGGTAACAAGAACAAAAAAAGGAACACTTAAATTGAAATAAAATACCATTTTTTCTCAACAGGGAGTAGAACTGGTTTTTGTTTTTCAAAGATCCACAGTGTGTTCATGAGGAACTCATATATTACAGGTGGTTGTAAATTAACCCGACCAATCTATTGAAATGAAGATGTAGGGTCAGCTTCATGGGTGTGGCCAGCACAATTTTACTGGGCCCCATGCTAAGAGGAGCGTCCTCATATTTGGGGCTCAACGTTCTGTGGCTGCTTTCTTAAAATTCTTATTAAATTTAAATTGGGTTAATTGTCCAAAGGGACAATTAGCAGGTTCTAGGACTTGGGGCCAGCGCTCACGCAGTTTGATCTCTCACTGCCTCACTGGGATGGGTCTTGGCCACTGGCTCCTCTGTGACCTGGCCCTAAAAGACCTTCCCTTTCCCTCCCTTGTGCAGTGACCACTGCTGACCTCATCTCTGGGGAAGGTTGGGTGCAGATGTTGTGTTTGAGGGTTATATGTGTGCATTCACAGTGGCATTGTGGGAGAGACCATGGGGGTTTCTCACCAAAGCCCAATCTAGATTCCCAGTATTTCCATTATTAAATGCTTCATAATTTGTAAATATGTTCTGTATTTTCATTTTGTATTGGGCCTATTAAATTATGCCATTAGTCCTGTGGATATGAAAAAATCAATTGTAAAAATTAGAGAAAAAATATATTAACCCGCTAGAGACAGCATGTATCCAAATTAGAAAACAATGCAAAACATATGAAAACAAAATACCAAAACACAAACTAAGCCGTCACCCCAAAAACAGAATTTGTGAGGCCTTACCTATGACAGAAAGGACAGTGAGTTCAGCAGGAGCAATCTCATCACGAGTGGTGGAGCTTCTGCTGGGCAGCAGGGGCTGTTCTCGTGAGACTCTCTCGTGCCTTGGCTCCAACTCCATGATGAACATGCAGTTCTCCGTCTCCTAACCAGGGTGATCTGTTGTCCTAAACCATAAACACTGGGACCACAATGGAACCCGTGAAGTATTTTGCTGGAAAAGTGTAGGAGCCATTAGCACTTGTCATATTTTTAGCACTTATAAGCTATCTCTAAGAATCTCAATAACTTTATGTTCCCTAATAATCAGCTAGATTTTGGACCTGCAGAGGAGAGGACCACATTTCTCTGAAGATGGGTCTCATTAAACAAACCGTCTGTCTCTATGACACTAATACGTCAGCTACTACAGAGTCACCATGAGACAAAATAAAGCAATGTTCTTGATTGGGGTGGGAAGTGCCACCCAAATGTTAAGAACTCAGTAAGTATTTGTTGAATTAGTCAATATATAGCTTTTACAAAGTTAAGATAATAATGCATTTGTGCGTGTGTATATACGTATACATAAACACACATCATTTAATACACATACTTTAACATCGTACATATGAACATTTTCTCACATAATTTAAATGTTTTAAAAATAGCACTATTTCTATGTGGGGATTTATTTGACAACACATCTGTTCCCTCACTGCAACAATATAATACTAAGTTCTCAAATATTAATGTTTGCCACTTTGAACTGAAAGTTCATATTTTACTTGCCCACTTTTATATTCTGAGATTTATAGTGTTTACTAAGTCACTATTATTGACAAAATGAACCTGTCTATGTGTAACTCTCCATCTACCTCTAAGTTTTCCCATGGGACTGATCTCCAAAGGTAGAGGCCTGGGTGAAAAAGATGCTTGGTACAAAATACTAAAATATTTTAGAAAAAAGCATGTACAGTTTAACTTCCTACCAGCATTTCACTATGTTTGTTTAGTGTCCATGGTTTTTAAAAGCCACCATAAGAAAAGGTGGAGAAAAGGCAATGGAATTGAGAGACTCACGAAAGTGAAAAACACAAAAGAATCACATGTCAGTTTGTCCATGAACAGTTAGTGGAATATTTTACTGATACAGAACATGAGGGGACATTTTTTTTCTTCTCGGTTTTTGTTGTTGGAATTTTTGTTTGGTCTTATTTTTGTTGAGGAAGGCAGCATTACATTTTTGAGCAGACAAGTTTAATATAACCAGCTGAGAAGAGAATCTCATGAGATGTACGAGGAGATCTGGATGAAGACAGGAGAAAACCCAGGAGAAACCTAAAACTCTGGGCAGGGGTAAGGTCAGGAGCAGATACCAAGTCTTAACATGGGATCATTTAAGATTTTGGATTTGAAATCAAAAAGGGGACTAAAAGGTAGGGCAGGGCCAAGCGCAGTGGCTCACGCCTGTAATCCTAGCACTCTGGGAGGCCGAGGCGGGAGGATCCCTTGAGCTCAGGAGTTCGAGACCAGCCTGAGCAAGAGCGAGACCCTGTCTCTACTATAAATAGAAAGAAATTAGCCAAACGACTAAAAATAGAAAAAATTAGCCAGGCACGGTGGCATGTGCCTGTAGTCCCAGCTACTCGGTAGGCTGAGGCAGGAGGATCACTTGAGCCCTGGAGTTGGAGGTTGCTGTGAGCTACGCTGAGGTCATGGCACTCTAGCCTGGTCCACAGACTGAGAGTCTGTCTCAAAAAAATAAATAAATAAATAAAATAAAAGGAAGGGCAAAGGGGGATAAAGAGAAACCAGGACATCAGTGTTGACTTAAACAGTGGAGGAGTTCCTATAGCTAGTAAAAATTATGTGGTGAGATGAAAACAAATGAGCAACACTTGGCTGGAGCCAGAAAGTCATTGCTGACCTGAATGAGCTAAAGTTTAGCTCCCCCACCCCCATGAAGAGAAGGCCATAAAGCTAACCAAATCTTCTTGACACTGTCTTGTTAGTTTAATCAAAATATGAATAGGGTTTAACTGCATTTGATAATAGTATTGCATTAATTATGTGCCATACATTGTGGATACAACTGTGAAAAACACACTACTGGTACTTTCTCACACTCAACATGGACCTAAAAATATTATATTTAAAACAATTTCAAAGTAATACAAATATAGTTTAAAAGAAACATACTAGTATTGAGGCATCCAAAGTATTACATATTACAAATGTCTGTAGGAAAATCCACAGCAAGTGATATCACTAATACTAATTTTTTTTCAGCAGTCCTAATAAAATGAGAATTAACAAAGGTTACCCACGATAAATAGGCAATAACACAATCCTGGTTTTACTAAGTAGTGTGGTATTAAAAGATGTGAGGTCCAAGGTTTTCTACCTGACAGTTAAATTATTATAATAAACACACTCACGAACATTATGAGAAAACAGATAAGTCAAATGAAAAACACTCCTAAAAAATAATTAAAATGCTTAAGTTAAAAAATTTATTAAAAAAAAACCACACACAAACCACACACCTACACGAACACACACACACACACACACACACACACACACACACACACACCCCAGACACCCAGCCAGTTCCTCATACAGCAGGGATCTGAAACAGGCCAGGAAGGACCCCTAGGCATAAGGGGCACACGGGAGGTCCAGGCATCCAGGTCAAGGGCAAGACGACTTTGCACTATCGCAGAGAATCAACTACACAGGCAGAAGGAGGGCTTCAGGCAGACATTGACCAACAATTGATGGATGAGTGGATGCTTCCCAGCACCGCAACGGAGGCTTCTTGAGCCCTCTAGGCTCTCCTCCTCCGCTGCTGGGAACCGCGGACGATCTCCTGGCTGGCCTCCTGGAGAGGACAAGCCAGAGGATGACACGGACGCCCTTGGAATGGACTCAGAGGGCTGCAGCCATAGGGACCCCCAGCTAGGCAACGGTCGCTATCAATGTGACAGCGATTGGCGCATGTGCAGTTGTAAGGTCGGTCCCTGTGCCCAGCAAAGCCGTCAGGTGGTGCCTTCAGAGGCTCTGGCGGCTTAGGTGGTACGATCTGACCATCGGGCAATCAGGGACACGCCAAGGCGGGGGAGGCGGCGGCAGCGGGGCTGCAGCGGGAGACTGCACTGGCTGGGGTGTCCGGGATGGCGGAAGGAGCCTGCGCGGGACCGTGACTCCCACCCAGACTGGAACCCTGACCCAGGGGCACGGCCTCCCCTTCCTGTTCTCAGGATCCCTTTGAGCGGAGGTCTGGGCGGGTCCCCAGCTCCCAGTGGAGGGCGCGCTTCAGGGCGAGAGGCGAACATTCCACCCCTCCTCCTGGGATCTGAGCCGACATGAGACACCGGGGACAGGTGTGGCTGCCTCGGCGGCGGGGGTGAAGTCTGGTGAGCGGGGAGGGAGCCCGCGGGGCACGGCGAGTTACCTGAGGCCCCGAGAGAAGGTGCCAGGTCACAGTTCACCGACTTGGATGTCCTGTGCCTACCTAGGAACGCGATCTCCGGGTACTGGCCAGGTGTTAATTGCCAGGGGGACATGTGATGTGTTGACGCCGTTGATTTTTAAATTCCCAGTCTCTGAACACAGGGAAGGCGCCGTCCCCACCGCAGCCCTCCCTGTCCGGCAGTTGAACGAGAAGGTGAAAAGCTCCCATCCAGCTTCCCCATGACCCGAGAGAGAGAGGAAGGAGCCGCGCAAGTCCCTGCCTTCCAACGCACGGGCGGCCTTCGACAAAAGGTCCGCCGCGGGCTGAATCCCCACCGCGAGAGGGCGAGGATCCGGCGCAGTGCGCACCGGTGCCCGCGGAACCAGCACGCCGACCCCCAAACGGAGAGGTGCAAGGAGCGGGCCAAGGAGACCGACGTCTACCGCACGCTCCGCGGCCAGCCCTGAGTGCCGAGACCCAGCTGAGAGACGACCCCGCGGGAGCGCGGCCTGCTGCGGCAGTCGCGCAGGGACAAGGAGCGACTCCGCGAGGAGGACCAGGAGGCTGGCGACCTCTGGGCCCAGCAGCGGGTGTTGAAACACAGTGGGTCCCCCGAGATCCTCAGCGAGCTACGTGACACGGCCATGCACAGGCTGGAGGTAGCTAAGAAGGACCGTGGCGCCCT
>RJWJ010031953.1:0-18651 GCA_004363605.1 Indri indri
ACTATGAGGACTCATATGCTCTGGCCCTTGCTGACATTGCAATCCTTACCTGACACCACACACGACTCCAGCTTTCTATCAGCTCCTCAGATATACTACAGTGTTTGTTCCAGGCTTGGAGTCTTCTATCTGCAAGATTTTTCTTTCTGCCTATAAAGATTTCTCATCTTTCTCCTTTAGTTACTACTTATCTTTCAAGCATAAATACATGCACTTGTGAGACCCTATTTGTATTCTAAGTCAAGTTCTTTTGTTATTTATTCTCATTGAACTAGTGTCCATTCCCTTATGGCACTTATATCAATTTGAAATTATGCATGCAATTTAACATTCATTTCATTAATGTTCATCTCCGCAGGTAGGTAATATGATCTATGAAAAGACACTTGTAAAAAGGTTAAGGCTTGCTTTCTGCTTCCAAGAGGGTGCTTTTTAGCTGAGGAGGCGGAGCTCCTTTATAACCCCATTCATGAAGGCTACTCTCTCATGAGCTAATCAACTCCGAAAGCACCCACCTCTTAATACCATCACCTTGGCAGTTAGGATTTCAGCATATGAATTTTGAGGAGGCACAAACATTTAAACCATAGCACATCTCATTTGAAGCTAATGTCCTGCTAACCACTGCCAGCTCTGAGAGGTTTGGGGAAAAGGCAGTGCTGGTGTTTGTCCAAGTCTGTTTTGATTGTCTGTGGGGCTGGTTCAGCATCTGTCTTTGGGGATGTCTCTTGTATCCATGGTTAAGTCATAAAAGGATTATTGGTTTTATTTTTGAGTCACTTGTAATAAATAGGTATATTTTTGGTTTAAGAAAGAAAAAGGAATTTAAATATTGCCAGAAATAGTTGCCATTTGTCTTGGCTGAAACCTGATAATAAGATATTTTAAAGGATTTTTTGAAGAGAGATCTATGGTCAGAAGTTGACCTAATTGGAAGCTGATATTCAGAACCTAACAGGAACTTTTACTTTTTAAAATCCTGTCGGTTCTTCCTATTTGATCCTGCTCTTCCCATGGGAACTTCTCAGTTGACTCAAACCCCATTCTCAAACCCCTGATGATTAGATACTCCATCCTGTCCATTTCCCTCTTGTTGGCATGATTTTACTGCAAAAATTTATTAGCTACTTTGGGAAACTCAAGATCTCCCCAAACTGGCTCCTCTAAGCCCTCTTTCTTCCTATTGTTCTGCTTTTTCCTCTTTTTTTTAAGCTGTCTTCCCTCTTGAATCCTTTGATATGCTTGCCTTCAAGCCCCTACCGCCTCCATTTCCCATCATTTATTTTTCCTCACTACATAATCCCTTCAAAATTTAGAAACCCTTACTATTGTGTTCATGATAATATAGTTATTTGCACAAGTTCAGTAAGAATCTGTTCTCCTTATAAAAGGATATAATTGGAAAAAATTTGTTTTTATTACCAAGGTCTCAAATTAATATCATTTTAAAATGATGCATAAAATCAGATATGATCAGGTAGATTTAAGAAACAAAAGTTGAGCCAATACTTAAAAGCCTTGGAAAAACCTGGCCTGGTACCTGGTTTATAGGGTTCCCAGCATTACATGTGAGTAAGGAAAGCCACTTCTTGAAAGGCTAAGGAACTTAAGGATCTCTTGGGGACCTCTGGAAGAGGAGAATTCACCAAAATGTTTAAGTCCTGAAGGCTAAGTCTAGTGATGAGTTCCAGGCTTGGCTTCTTAACCTCAAGCGTGTTTTTAATGTTTAATCCAAGATTCCTCATTTAAAGTTCCAGCAAAGCAGACTTAAAAAGAGCCTTTATGGTTAATCAGTGTTCTTTCTGTACTTATATAAACAATTAAGACGAAATAATGGCCGTGGAAGATGATTTTAGTGGAGTTCCAAAAGAGGTCATTCTTTTCTGTTCACTTTGAGACTGCTGGTTTTTCACAGCTAGCACACCACTGAACTGGGCAGAAAAAGGGGATAAAAATTGACCCAAATTAAGTCATTACAAACTCTGCTGCCTTACAGAAGTATAGTCATTTCTGTGGGAGGGACAAGTTTCCATTTTCAGTTTCTTCTATGGCTTAGTTAATTTCAGAATTTCTGAAATGTTTCATTTTATTTGTTTTGACATTATTTTAAATACTTTTGTGGAGACTGGTTTAGCAAAGTCCTCACTTCATTCTGAAAGTCATTTTCTTTTCTAAACAAAATATTTTTAAAATTTGAGATATCTATTATTTTAGAATTATGTTAATATAGTTTATATATGCATAATATATGCTTTTAATTCTTTCAGTTACAAAATAATAAATAACACATTCTCAGAAAAATAGCAGTCAGAAGTGTAAATCATAGAGAGTATATATTAACAAAATAATATGAATTCCAGTTATATAATTTTATTGAAAATGCTTTCAGTGTTACTTACACATTGTTTGCAAAAGAAAACTACTGCAGTGTTATTATAAAATGAACAATATTTTGAACAGGTTCCCTATGGTTTTCTCTTAAAGCTCTAGGATTTTTTAAAGGTCAGCAACCAACTGATTTGTCATTTGATACATAGTTGACTTGAAATAAATCATAACAGGAATGAAAAAAAATATTTTAAATGAGAATTGTATAGTGAATATCCAACAGAGAAGCCTTTCTATACTTTAGATCCCTGAAAATATAAGGGGAGGTAAATGTTTTGAAAATCATCTGTAGGTTGTTCAAAGATAATAAAGTACAAAAATATAATTTGTAAAATATTACACAAAAGATTTACGTGTATTCATAATGTAGATCTTTATCTTACGAGCAATTATCCAATGCCTAGGGCATTGCTCAAAAGGGAATAAGTCCATATAATGGGACCTCCTATTGTGTTGTCTGAGAAGAGAACTCTGCTAGGATCATGCAATGAAAGAACAAAGCTACTTTCACTTGAAACCTTGAAAAAACTAACTTCCTAGATTAGTTTAAACTTTTTTCTTGGATCTGTAGCCATGGGTATGAAGATTTGAAAGGCCCTTAGTTCACTGCTTTAAGAATACATAACCTCATCAATATTAAGGGTCAAAAATATGCCTGAAATGCAGGTCATTCATTCTTTCAATTAAAAAAAGTAAAGAAAAACTGTATTGAAGTCATCGTATTGTACTGGATGCTGAGGTGACAGAGTTGAAATTTTCATTTATACTAAAGAGGTTACTTTACTCACAGAACACTCAATTACATATTTTGTAAAAGATTTTTTTTAAATATAAACATTGAAAGTACAATATTATAATATCATTCTAAAACACAAACAACAATTCAAGCCCCAATAGAAATAAGACATTAAATATCTGGATATATGTGAATTTAGGAATGCTATTTCTTTAATTAAATTTCATTATTAAAGCCTTAATATTAAGATGGTTTTTACATAATAGATATTACACAATTACTATATAATAAGAGTCAATGCTGTCATTCTTTCTGTGTCTAATATTTTCTTTGTCTAATATATCTATCAATCATTTATCTACCTATCTACATGATTATTAAAACCTACATTTTCAGTAGTATCAGGGGACTTGAAATATCCCTTGACAATTCCATTAAAGTCCATCCTTTTTGGCTAAATGAATACATTATTTCTCTTTATGAAGAAGACAAAATCCACAGAGCCACCTAGTTGGACTGTAGCTTACCACAGATGAATAAATAAACCAGTCTAAGCACAGAGGATCCACAGAGGTGGCCTACCGACTCTTGAACTAAATTAATGCTCTTATTGCATTAGGCCACTGAGTTTGAGGTGATACTTTATGCAAAGTTCTCATGGTGATAAATATTGTGAAAATTGTCTGATATAGAACTTTTATGCTTTTTTAAACATTATTAAGATAAATTTAACATATATAATTCACCCATTTTAAAAGTACAAGTCAATGAATTCTAATATATTAATAGAGTTGTGCAGTCATTACTTTAATGTAAATTTACAGCTTTTCTATCACCCTAAATTAAAAAAAGAAAAAAGGAAAGCATGTGTTTATGTTCATTCATAGCCCCAGGCAACCACTAATCTATTTTTTGTCTCTATATATTTACCTATTTTTCACATTTAGTGTAAATGAATCAATACATTCTGTGTTTTTTGTGTCTTCTTTCACTTAGCATAATGTTTTCTTAGGTTCGTCGATGTAGTAAACATATCAATGCTTCCTGCCTTTTTATTGCTGAATATCATTCTTTTGTATGGTTGTTCTAAACTTTGTTTATCAATTGATAAATATTTGGCTTGTTTTACTTTTTGATTATTGTGAATAATGTTGCTACAAACATTCACAGATAAGTCTTCATGTGTACATGTTTTTATTTCTCTTGGCTATATGCTTAATGAGTAAAATTGCTGGATCCTATGGTAAGTAAACATTTAACATTTTGAGAAACTGAAAAACTATTTTCCTAAGTAGCTGCATCATTTTATATTCCCACCAACAGTGTACAAAGGTGTTGATTGCTCTGCATCCTTGCCAAAGCTTGTTATTATTTGTCTTTTTGATTGTAGCCATCATGGGAAGTTGCATCTCATTGCGGCTTTGATTTGCATTTCCCTAATGACTAACAATATTGAGCATCTTTTTAATGTGTTTCTTGGCCATATGTGTATCTTCTTTAGAAAAAACATCTCTTCAGATCCTTTGCCCATTTTCAGTTGAGTTATTTGTCTTTTTATTGTTGAATTGTAAGCGTTTTTTAAAATTATTGTTACGGATATAATTCTATTATGAAATATATATTGCGCAAATATTTTCTACCCAAACTGTGGGTCATCTTTTCACTTTCCTGAGGGTGTTTTTTTTTTTTTTCCTTTTTCTTGGAAAAAGCAAGCACATTTCATTTTGAAGAAGTCTACTTTAGTATTTTAAATTATCATTGGTGCTGTTGTTGTCATATCTAAGAAATCATTGCCTAACACCAGGTCATAAATATTTACTTCTAATAGTTTTATAGTCATAGCTTTTACATTTAGGTCTGCTATCACTTTAACTTTTTTTCCATGGTGTGAGGCATAGCTCCAACTTTGTTTTTTGCTTGTAGATAACCAATTGTCTCAGCATAATTTTTTGAAAAGATCATTTCTTTCCCACTGAATTTTCTTGGCATCTTTGCTGAAAATCAGCTGGCTATAAATTAAGAGCTTATTTGTGGCTCTCAATTCTACACCACTGATGCATATGTCTGTCCTTTTGCCAGTACCTTACCGTGTTCATTACTGTAGGTTTGTAGTAAGTGATGAAATCCAGTTTTTTTAAAATTCAAAATTGATTTGACTATTATGAGTCCCTTTTATTTCCATATGAATTCCAGGTAGTCTAGTCTGGGACAAACACTATAACAAACAGTGATTGACACAGACTCAGAAGCATAACACCTACAAAGCTAATAAGGCTCCATCTCTGGAATTTCATGTATTAAATCTTCAATAGAGAAGTTTTCTTTACTTTGGGTCTCTGATCTGGCTTGATAAAAATCCAGAGCTTTGAGTTGTCATCGCTTCAAATGTAGAGTAGGACTGGACTGAATATCTTTACCAGGACAGAAAGGTGATTAAATACATAGAACAACAGACATAAGAAATGAGAGAGAAATCCTGCAACTATTCAAATCCCTCAGCTGATTGAACCTGCTTCCATATCCATCTCTGCTTTTCATGGTTTAGTTTTGTTGAGCCACTCACTTCTCCTTTTTGTTGCTTAATTTAGTTCAAGATTTATTTTTGCCAATTAAAATGGAAACGTTTCTAATGAATACAAATAATTTTTTTATGATTCACCTTGTGTATATCCCATTACTTATTTCAAATGACATCTGGGAAATGTGAAGAGAGACACCTTTGTTTTAATACTACATAACAATGAGGTTGAAAGCACTTCAAATTTAATTGTGATACAATAGTTATATCAATATTAAATGCTTCATTTTTCACAGTTACTTGATATGTTAAGAAACCGAAAGTTATTCTTTGGCTTTTCTTTTAAGATAGTGTTTTGAACCGTGCTACTTATGCAAGTATTATTAATATAAGTAATACGAGTTCCAGTTAGTCTTGTAAAGAACTACTTGAGGACATAAACATTCTGTACAAAGAAAGATAATGTTTCTAAACAATATTGTTTTTCTTCATGAAACTTGGCACAATCAAAACAACCGAATAATGGAAAATTGTGGAAAGAATTTGTCATAAACAAATACTATTATAAATCACTGGATGGCATTTTTTACCTGTCAAGATGATTCATTAGTTATTATTTTATTTTTAGTTCTGAGCCATTGACATATAATCAAGAACCAGGCTGAGAAACTGGATAGTTTGTAAAGCTATGAATCCACCAACATTCCAGTCTGGCCATTGAATAGACAGTTTTCGAAAGACAATACCTTCTTGCAAATAAGTGTTTTTTAAAACTGAAGGATGGAAAATTCAATTTAAAAAATTATTTAATAGACTGGGAGTGCAGTGTCCTGCTATTTTCTTTGCCACCATGTTCCTGAAGTTTATCTTCACTCTCTTACAGAACCTCATGAATGTGCAAAGCCCTGTTATCATCAGCTTGTTACAGTTTATTAACAACTGCCCCACTAATTTCTTTCATATTATTCATGTCAAGGTAGGATTAATGTGATCTGGTTCTACCTTTGAGTTCTACTACATGGGAGGCTAATTTTTTATTTGAATATTCTTCACATATCATGGCCACTATGATATATAAAGAATACACAACCAATAATAGATCTGATACATGAAGAAAATCATACCAATGTGATATGATATGTGAAATAAATTATATGTGAAGATATATTAAAAAAATTGAAATTTCTGAATTTTAAGCTAGCTGCCAATTATTTCCAACGAGTGCCATTTAAAATTGGATATTCCCATTCATGTTTTTAGTATAACAGATTACCCTTTGGCTTATATTTTCACTGAATGCTTGGAATTTTAATCTTATCCACTTTTTGTATTCCCAACAGTTTATGAGAGTTTTTATTTCTCCATATGCTCTCTAATACTTGTTATTATCTACCTATTTTAATTATTTTTTCTGTATCACAAGATATCAAGTAAATTATGTATCTTTTTGATGATAGCCATTCTAGTGGGTGTGAAGAGGCATCTCATTGTAGTTTTGACTTGCATTTCCCTGAAGCCACTGATGTTGAGCATCTTTTCAGTGCCTGTTGGCCGTTTGTATATCTTCTTTATAGAATCATCACTCCAGATATGTTATCCATTTATTAAATTGAGTTTGTGTTTTTATTGTTGAGTTGTAAGATTTTTTGTATATTCTACATGTATGTCTCTTATCAGATATATCATTTGCAAATATTTTCTCTAAATATGTTAGCTGTCTTTTTACGTGCTTGAAGGTGTTTTTGAAGCACAATACTTTTTAATTTTGATGAAGTTTAATTGGTCTAATTTTTGTGTCCTTCAGTAATTTTGAAATATTTTAATGAATGTTGTGCAGAATTTTAGATTTAATAAAGTTTACTGATGATTTTATGTCTTAATATTTTTTCCATTTCATTATCCTACAGGTTTCTTTATAGTGAAACCCTTTTTATGGAATACATTCTTGTTCTATGAAGTACAGACACAAATTTCATGTTTGCTTTGCAAAGAATTTTTGTGAGCAGTCTTTTTGCTTTCTGTAAACATAGAAAGATTAATCAATAGCTGTGCTTGAGGAATGATGGGAAAATCCCTTTTATCCCTCTTGGTTGATAAACCTTTCCTTTTAATAAAAGTCTAGTAGTAGTATTGTATTAGTATCTGGATTTTACTCTAAACTTTGTAAATCATCACCACTGACTAGATTGATTAATAGATATTCTCTCTTTTTAAACTTGGTGAGTATAATATATTACAGTAAAGGAAAACACAAAAAGGTGATACATTTGGCAAGAATAAATCATCATCATCAAGAGTTAAATAATTCTAGCAAATATTTCAAAATATTCATAGCATTTGCATAACATCTCACAGAATTCTATGTCACTTTGAGAGGCATAATAATAATCATGAACATTGATTTGAACTAACTGAACTCATCAGTGGTTACAACGAGAAAGCTGCATTTCAAAGATATAGAAATAGACATATTTTATTTTGTTTTAGCACTTTACAGTTTACAAAGCAATTTAACTTACTGTCTGTCTTGATCCTGTCATTGATTTTGTGACTGCTGGTGGAATGTGGCAATGTTTAAGGTAAACTAAGAGTTACATAATAGCAAAAAATTACATAAGCATCTAAATAAATATGGGTAAAACAAATTCAGCTTTTTAAATTTTTGTCATATATAAAGTAAACCAGAGAGAAATAAAGGTGAAAATAAGGGAACTTCCAGAATACCAGATTACCAAAAAGGAACTTTTATCCTGATGGAAAACCATGCCCATAAATATTTCAAATGCCAGTTTATTTGAGAAATAAACAAATTTACCATTCATTAAATATAAAAAAAATCTTCTTACTTTCCTAAATCCGTTTAAAAAATTGGATTTTCAAATAGATGTGGACAGTCTTGATGCTTCTGTTCCCCTGACTTGGTTCTTGTCCCTGCTGCCTGAGGAATTGAAGTACTTGTGCTGCCTGAGTATTTCCTGTCATTTGTCCACTCAGCCTCTGTTGCTGGCTTAACAATTTACTCTTCTATCTTATTTCTATGTTGTATGATTCACTTGGTCTTAATATTTCACCTCCTGAATGATCCATCTAAAAATATGCTATTTTATATTCTCATATTTTGAACTCTGATAGATTCTAAAGATCCATTTGCCTTCCTCTTTCCCACTTGGATATAGTGTTCAATTACAGAAGTTATTTTTCTTTAACTAATTTATTAACAGGCTAGTATCTTGCCCTAAAAATCATATTTTCATGGCCCTCCTTGCTTATAAAGAAACTAAAAATGATTGTTGTTCACTAGCCAGTTTTCATTGCTATTATACCCTTGTATCAACAATGTACTCCCAAAAAATATTTGATACTATCGAGGTGCAAAAATGCAAAATAATAGAATTTTAATACAGATAAATACTTATGTCTCTTCTATCTTAAACAAGTCCAGAGGTAGACAAGGAAAGTATGGTATACTGTGGTATACTGGCGTGGCTCCACAAACTCTGTAGGGACCCAGGCTATTTTTATTTCTCCAGTCCACAATCCTTAAGATATGGCCTTGATTTTTATGCGTCCAAGATGACTGCTGGAGTTCCAGCCATCACTTCTGTCTTACACTTTAAGATAGGAAGTAGAGGCAAAGAGTGTCGCCTCTTCTTTCAAGAATCTTTCAGGAGATTGCAAAAAGCACTTTCACTTACCTGGGAACAGTTGTTAACCTTAAACACGGACCAAACACAACTGCAGCAGAACCTGGAGAAAGTAGTGTTATACTTGGGCAGAAATTTGTCAACCTGAAAATTGAAGTTGTTATTACTGAGGAAGGGCAGGAGAATGGACATTTCAAAGAAATGATACCTCTGCCACAGTATTATTGTATTGATTTATTCAGCAAAGGAAACCAAGGCTCATAGACGTTAAACTATTTGTGTAATATTATACAACTGAATAGCATCATTTCATTTTCAATTTAAAGTTTTCTAACTTTACAGCCTTGTTCTTATTTCTGCAGCATGTAATCTCCTATTTTAGGTGAAATTCTGAATAAATTAGGACTATAACCTACATTTCATTTCATACATGCTTTTCCTTTCAGTGAGCTATATTTTTAATCACAGAGAATCTATGGTCATTCATTAAAACACACATGTATTTTTACACTTTGCTTATTTTTTGTAAAAATTCTGGTAGATGTGATGCTTTTCCTTTTCAAAGTATTTTATTTATCCATTTTCAGGAATTCTGTTTTTTAGATCCACCGAGAAAAAATATACTTCCTCCCTTGTATGCTTCACCTTAAAGAGCATTTATAAATTTTTATAGTCATTATTACATTATAGGTCTATTTCCACTATCATTCTCTTTCTAATTCTATTTGATAGGACACAGAAAAGTGTTTGCCCCACAGAAGTTAAGAGGTAAATTGTGTGCCAGCATTATTCATGAGTTAAAACCCTAACCCACAGTACCTCAGAATGTTGACTGTGTTTGGAGATAGGGCCTTTAGAGAGGTGATTAAGTTCAGTTATTGAGGCCATTAGGGCAGGCTCTAATTCAATTGGACTAGTGTCCTTATAAGAGGAACTTTGAATACAAAGGGTAACACACCAGGAGTGTTCTGGCATAGAGGAAAGAACATGTGATGGTACAACTAAGAAAGTGGTCATTAGCAAGCTAAAGAGAGAGGCCTCAGAAGAAACCAAGCTAGCTGACACTTTGATCTTGGATTTCCAGCCTCCAAAACTTTGAGAAATAAATTTATATATTTTTAAGCTCCCCAGTCTATGGCATTTTGTTATAGCAGCCATAGGAAACTAATACAGAAGTCATTTAATAAGTATTTAGTTAATAAAATGTTATGTTATGCATCTCTTTGTACTTTTTGTTAGTTGGTTTGTTTGCTTGTTTGCTTTGTTTTTTGCTAGAAAAATGCTTACTTCAGAAAAAATGATACCTATATTAAAAGTTATAGTAAGCTTTTTACCATAAATATGTGCAATAGGAAAAAAAAACCTTCAGGATTCTTATAAAAACACTTCATTCCTCTTTATTAGAATGAAATCCAAGAACCTCGAATTTTTTTTTTTTAGAAATTAATGTCATAGATTATAATACAAACATCAGCTTCCATTTTAGCTAAAGCACAATATTGAATGCAATAATTCCTTCTTATCACAGCCTTTGACTTTATTTCCTGATCATTACATTTTAAGACTTGAAAGTATCAAAGCTGAGCAGATCTAGCTACAAAATTTGGGGATCCATTGTAAAATAAAAATGCAAGCCCCCATGTTCAGAAAGTAATAATTTCAAGATGGCACCAATGGAGCCTCCGACCACTCATGAGCCCTTCTGAGTGGGGAGCCCTGTGAGACAGCACACCTCGCACATCTGTGAAGTGGAATTTAGGTTTCACAGCTATGGACAGTGACAGAAATTGTCTGTGGTTTATCATTAGTGAATGGCACATCCTTTCTTCTGGCAGTTTCCTAGCTTGCTGATGACTGGTGTTAATTACCATCAAAGTGCCCCTTTCCAGAATATTGTCCTTGCAACCCATTTCTAAATAAACTGAAAGAAGTTTCCTTTCAAAAAGGACTGTATCTTACTTCTCCAGAGACTTCAAGGATATCCAAATTGCTCATATTACACTCCTCCATAGGAAATGCGTGTAATGTGTGCATAAACACTAACACAAACTTCACCAACCACCATGTGTTATTCAAATATAAAACATGTTAGGTGGCATACAGAAAACCATCATTTAGGTGAATTCTGTGCTTTTTACAAAGTAAACTATGTTCTACATTATATCTGATCTTTGAATATTCAACAACTTGTTACATTAATTTGAAGTCAGAAAAATATTATGCTAATTTGCATTTTTAATGCAGGAAAAATTTTTGAAGTATAGCATCTATCTCTGCCAAGCGGAATGCTGCATATTCTCAAAGTTGTAGGGCTCTGCACAAATCATTGCCAATCACTTATAAGCTGCTGTAAAATTGAAAATCCTTACAAAGAGTTCCACCAACAAAATCCTTAATGCTGTGATTATGAAATAAGAACACCTTTAAAGTGTTTACCTCACAAAAGAACAAAAAGAAAGAAAGAAGTAGCGACTTTGCACACTATTTTCAGAAATAAATTATCTGGCAATGCTGCTCGGCTTCTCTGAAAGCTGCTTTGTCAGAGCTATTAGATTTTATGCACCCAAGTACAATAGAAACAGCAGACTCTCAGGCATAGGAACGGAGGTAAAGTGGTATTTTGTGGAAAGGTTTTTTTTTGGTGTTGTTATTTTTAAATTATAATATGTAACAATAGACCTAAAGGTAACATTTTAAGATGTATTCTATTGCACATATATAGCAATTTTTATTACTATAGTTAGAATACATATGATCCTCCTGTTACGTTTTAATCTAAGAAAGCAGTCAAACTTGAATCAAATTGGTTTTAAAAATAAAGGGATTGATTATTTCACTTCAAATGTATCTGGAGATAAGACAGACCTCAAGCCTAGCAAATTAGAGCTCTGATTCTGGTTTTCTATGAATCTCTAGGCTTTGTCTTCCTCTGTGATTATTCTGAGATGGCTATAGCAGCTGCAGGTGTTATTACCAAGAGCATCAAAAGAACAGAGACCAATTCTTTCATCTTCAGTGTCTCCTAAGTGTAGCAAGGACACTTTTCCCAGAATGCTTCCAGCAGAGTTCCTGAATGGAATCAGATGTGGATTCCTAAATAAATCACTGGAAAGATAAGTTAATTATTTGGATTGAGGTATCTATCAATCTACTTACTCTACATTATGTTGCAGTTTAAGTTCGTGGTCTTACTGGGGCACCAATAAAAAATATTCCCTTTTTATACTGAATGGCCATCCTGGCTCAGTTTCAGTTTTGCCTCACAGAGGCTGGGGCTAAAACTTTAGAAGCAGCTTATATTTGGGAAATGGAAGAGTGGAAAGAGAAAAAGTGGAGAACCACACATTGACTCTTAAATCAGAAGTCTACACTTTACTTCTCTTTACACTTTATTGTTTGAGCATGTCACATGCCTAGGCCTGACATCAATAGAACAAAGAATAATTCTTCCTCCAAGAAAGACTCCAGAAAAGGGCTCTATGTGAAAGGACAGTTATTATTTTGACAGTGGGCAATATACCACAGGTAATCAATACCAAGCTCATTACAGGCATACCTTGAGAGATTGTAGGTCCAGTTCCAAACAACTGCAATAAAGTGAATACTGCAACAAGGCAAGTCATATAATTTTCTTGATTTCCCAGTACACACAAAAGTTGTGTTTACATCATGCACTATTAAGTGTGCAATTGCATTATGTCTAAAAATACAATATACATACATTAATTAAAAATACTTTATTGCTAAAAAATCAATCATCTGAACCTTCAACAAGTTGCAGTCTTTTGCTGGTGGATGGTCTTGCCTTGATGTTGATGACTACTGACTGTGGTGGTGATTGCTGAAGTTTGGGGTGGCTGTGGAAATTTCTTAAAATAAGACAATGGAGTTTTTCACATTGATTGACTCTTCTTTCCATGAGAGATTTCTCTGTAGGATGAGATGCTGTTTGAAAGTATTTTATCCACAGTAGAACTTCTTTTAAAATTGGAGTCAATCTTCTCAAACCCTGCCACTGCTTGATCAACTATGTTTATATACTATTCTAAATCCTTTGTTGTCACTTCAAAAAATGCTCACAGTGTCTGCCCCGGGAGTGGTTTTGATCTCAAGAAATAATTTTCTTTACTTATCTATAAGTAGCAACTCCTCATCCATTCTTTCACACTCTTGTTAATGGTATTTTGACTCCTTTCCATGAATCACAAATGTTCTTCAAGACATCTAGAATGGTGAAACCTTTCCAGAATGTTGTCAATGTACTTTGAGCATATCCGTCAGAGAAATCACTCTCTATGGAAGCTGTAGCCTTATAAAATATGTTTCTTAAATAATAGGACTCTAAATTTGAAATTACTTCTTGATCTATGGGTTGCAGAATGGAAGTCGTGTTAGCAGGCAGGAAAACAACATTAATCTTCTTGGACATCACCTTCAGAGTGCTTGGGTGACCAGGTGAATTGTCAATGAGCAATAACATTTCAAAAGAACTCTCTTCTTTCAGATCAGTAGGTCTCAACAATGGGCTTAAAATATTCAGTAAACCGTACTATAAACAGATGTGCTATCATCCAGGCTTTGTTGTTCCGTTTATCAGGTATGAGTAGAGTAGATTTTGCATAATTCCTAAGGGTTTTAGGATTTTCAGAATGCTAAGTGAGCTTTGGCTTCCACTGAAAGTCACTAACTGCTTTAGCCCATAACAAGAGAGCCCACCTGTCCTTTGAAACTTTGACTTATCTTCTGCAGTCATGAAAGGAGATGGCATCTTTTTTCAATGGAAGGTTGTTATGGTTACACTGAAAATCTGTTTTTTGGTGTGTAGCCACCTTAATGATCTTAGCTGGATCTTCTGGATAACTTGCTGTGGCTCTATAGCAGCACTTGCCGCTTTCCCGTGTGCTTTTATGTTATGGAGATGCATTTTTCCTTAAACCACATGAACCAGCCTCTGCTAGCTTCTAAGTGTTCTTCTGCAGCTTCCTTACTTCTCTTGGCCTTTAAAGAATTGAATAGAGTTAGAGCCTTGCTGTGGATTAGGCTTCAGCTTAGGGGAATGTCGTAGCTGGTTTGATCTTCTGTCCAGACCACTAATACTTTCTCCGTATCAGCTATAAAGCTATTATGCTTTCTTATCATTCATGGGTGCACTGGAATAACACTTTTAATTTCCTTCAAGAACTTTTTTCCTTGTCATCCACAACTTGGTTAACTGTTTAGCTGAGAGGCCTAGCTTTTAACCTGCCATCCCTAAGTTTAATCATGTCTAGTTTTTGATATGAAGTAAGAGACATGCAACTTTTTCTTTTACCTGAACACTTAGTGGTCAATGTAGGGATATTAATTTGCCTAATTTCAGTATTGCTGTGTCTCATGGAATAGGGAGGCACGGGAGAGGAAGAGAGATGGGGGAATGGCTGGTTAGTGAGGCAGCAAAATCACACATGATATTTATGGATTATGTTCACTGTCCTATATAGGCATGATTTTTGGTGCCCCAAACAATTATGATAGTAACATCAAAGATCACTGATCATGATCACTATAACCAATATAATAACAAAAATGTTTGCAATATTATGAGAATTACCAAAATGTGAAACAGAGACATAGAGTGAGCACATGCTATTGGATAAATGGTGCCAATAGAATTTCTCCACACAGAGTTGCCAAAAACCCTTGGTAAAAGACACAGTGTCTGCAAAGAGTAATAAAGTGGTATAAAATAAAATCAAGTATGCTTGTACTCTTCACCTTTCATGAATCTTTATGATTCATTGTTACTCTTCAGTGTAACTGAAACATGCAGCACCATAAAAAGCAATAACTTAAGGTCTGTTTAGAAGCTAATAGAATAATATAGCAATTCAACTCTTTTGGCAGAAATTTAGCAAAAAAGGATGCTTTTACCTGAGACCCGAGTGTGGGAAATTGATCTACTTATGACTATTTATTTCTTAATTTCCTTAACTCTTACAGGTACTTTCTCTAATTTATCAGCTTTGAATGGAATAATTATTTCCTTAATTTTTTTGTTTATTTAAAGTAGCAACAAACACCATGATATCTAGGAATTTTTCTTGTAGATATCGGTAACATAGCACTAGTTTTTAAACATAATTAAAAGTACTTGAATAGCAAAAATTAGCTTATATTGCCTACCAAAACTGTGTATGCCATAAAAATGCCATATTTTTATATAAATATAAAATATATATATATATTTATTTCTACTAAAAGATATCCCTTTTAGATATTAAACCTTTTTATTTAGCTCCTCTTCTATAATTGTTAATACATTCATCTCTGTAAATATATGTACCATGAAGATTAGGAAAGAAATAAAGTCCTTATGTTTTTAATAACATGATAATCATCTAGAAAATCATAAAGCATATATAAAATCAAAATCATGAAAATGAATGCAAAGAATGAATACATTTAGTAAGACTTTTATAGGATAAGGAAAAGCAGACTAAGTGCCCCAGCAGTTTTAGCTTAAGCACTGGTTTTTCACTTAGAGCAAAACTTACGGTTTGGGATCATTCCTGTTTTCATGCCACTTGCTTACAGTCCCAATAAGCATCAGAATAATGTTTTGAGAACTGCTTCAGCAAGTTTTGTAATTTGTCAGCTAGTCACAATTCACTGAGCAAAAGAGATACACAGCAAAAAAGAAAGAAAAAGAGGAGACAAATGAAGGACAGATTTTTTTTTTTTAACCAATTCTTGACCTTCTATCATGTCTGTTTTAGTCACTTCACAGTCTCTAGGAATGACATGAGTATGGAATGTCTTAACATTGATTTAAACAACTTACCCACTTTTTCAGGGGGAAGGTATCTTTCAGGACTAGTATGTGGGAATAAACTCTAAGAAGGATCATCTATATTAAATATTTTCTCCAAAATGTTGTTATGCAATAACACCTACTTATCATTTTCAATTTTAAACTAATTCAGCATAGTGATTATATAGGTCAGTAAATTGTATTTTGCAGAGCATCCTTCTTGCTGGGGAAATTTATAATAATCAAGAAATTTTTCTCCTAAATAAAGGAAGATATTACAACTAGGTCTCATAAAAACTTTGTACTGGGACTTGGGAACTTGGGGAAAGAAAATTGGTTTGCTTGTTCTTACTCTCCCTGAAAGTTTGTTTTCTTTATTTCTCTTTGAATATCTTATTTCTTGGCAAACATACTTGCCTATTTAGATCTTCTCACATATGCCCCAAAATGGTAGTTTTAGACCCTTAGTCTACATAGTTTTTTCAGTCTAGAACCTGTAGCATCCAAACACATTTCCTTTATCCCATAGTTAGAAAAAAATTTAAGGCAGGAAACAGACCTAAGATCTAAAAAATAAAAAAAGAGAGTTAAAAAAAATTACATCTTTTAAGGGATAACTACCTGATGTACATTTTCATTTATATCACATTCTAAGCTTCATTTCTATATTTAAATGCCTCCTAAACATATTCACATGGATCTGTTACCATCCTCTTAAAAACTAATCTTGTGATAGTTCCCCCCAAAATAGCTGTGCCTTCTGTCCCTTTATACAGACTCAACAATAATGGTGCATTCAAAATTGTGATTTGTGTCCATGCTTATTTTAAACATCTTCTTTTCCCAATTTTATTAATATTGATGCAAATATATTAAACTGAGTACCCCTTATTTTATGTCCGGTGGTGGAGATTACAGTTATATGTAATAGACTATCTTGTTTAGTGAATAATCTCTTGAGAGCTGCTTCTTACTTAAGCAAACTTTTGGTGAGTAGGCAGATGTTTATCATGGAATCATAGGGACAAAAAAGGCTTTGATACATTTGGAATTCTGGGTAATCAACAGAAAATTTATGCCATACAATAATAGTTTTACAAAAAGACTGTGGAACATTTATTTCTCAGTGTCTTAATTCAAAATGTCTGCAAATCCTCATCGCCTAATTAAAAACCTTAGTACTAGAACATTCTGATATTAAAAATGTGGCATGTGCAATTGGATTACTTTTGTACAGGGATGTAAAAAATTAACAACTGATTTTAGAGACACAAGTGGACTGTGATGAGACCTAGTTCTAAAGGATCCCATAAGATATTGTGAAATTCATTATCAGAAATAATGGTCAACCTAAGATTTAATATGGAGGAGTACATAAATACAACCATATTGACATATGAATGAAATGTCACACTTAAGAAAAACAGGTGAATGAAAGGTAATTTTAAAGAACCCTGCCTCAGCTTCAATTTTTAAATGAAAAAAAAAATGGGGTTATGAATTTGGCTTTGCAAGTCTAAAAGCATAAGAGTAGCCAGCTACCTAACAAGTTGAGAAAGGGCATTGAAACAATGAGGTATCAGAAACTGAGAGCGTTTTATGGTGTTTCATGTAAAAGATATTTACATTTTCCCTAGGGTTCTTAACAGAGATGATATGAGTAGCAGATATCAGAAAGCCAGTATATATGGATGATCTGAACCTTAAATTCATATAGAAGTAGAAAAGAACTAGAATAGCCAAGGCAATACTGGAGGAAAAAAGTAAGATCTACACACCAAATATCAAGACTTATTATAAATTTACAATAATTTAGATAGTGTGTATTATTGAAAGGTTAGATAGACACAACAACAGCATGGAATAGAGAGCTCAGAAGTAGACCTACACATTTATTTACCTAATTTAAAACAAAATCCTACTGAATTTCAATATGAAATTATTTTCAGTAGATGATGGTGGGTCTATTAGCTATCCATAATGGAAATAAAAAATAAGAATTGGAACTTTATCCCATAACAAATGTATTCAAGATGTTTATAGAGCCAAATATGGAAGCTAAACAGATCAAGTTTCTAAAAAAAAGCATAGTATTAATATAATATTTTCATGATCTAAAGACAGAATGCTAAGAGCATTAACCATCAAAATAAAGGTTGATAAATCATACTTCATTAAAATTGATCCTTGAAAAGATATTTTCTATGCATATATATATATATAGCAAAGTAATTATATCCAGAAAACATTATAATAAGCTCTTGAAAAACAGTAAGAACATCACAAAGACAACTCAATTAAACAATTGCCAAAACCAACATAAACATTTTCAACAAAGAAATACAAATTAAACCACAGCAGAATATTAATAGATATACATCAGAATGGTTATATGTGAAAAAGAAAGACTATACAAATGATGGGGAGAATGTGGCCCAGCTGGAACTTGTATTTTGGGTGAGAGTACACATTAAAACAATTACTTTGGAAAATGTTTAACATAAAGAAGCATTTCTCAGTGGAGTGAGTTTGGAAAGTTCAGAGTTAGGCAAGGTTACACAAGTTTTCATTGCTT
>RJWJ010031954.1:0-18830 GCA_004363605.1 Indri indri
GTTAAGGCTTCCTTAGTCCAGTCCTTGCATTTTCCAGTTGGAAAAGTGAGACTTGGCGAGTCCAGTATGTATCAGTCAGAGTTCTTGGTTAAAGGCAAACACTCCGCTAACCTAAGAGGAACAGGAATATGTTAAAGGATCTTAGGTGGCTCCCAGAAATTCCAGGTGGGTCTGACAAGCAGGTCTGTGACTACCCACTGAAAGCAAGAGCTCCAGGGGCTGTTGTCGTAAAGACATCACTGTTATTAATACTATTACTATCTGTAGTGGGCTGAATGGTGCCCCCCAAAAGATATGTCCATGTCCTAACCCCTGGAACCTGTGAATGTGACCTTATTTGGAGAAAGCATCTTTGCAGATGTAATTAATTTAAAGATCTCGAGAAGAGATTGTCCTGGATTATCTGGGTGGCCCTTACATCCAATAACAAGTGTCGTTGTCAGAGATGGAGGAGGAGAGAAGACACAGACGCAGAGAAGGCCGCGTGAAAATGGAGGGGGCAGAGATTCGGGTGACATGGCCATAAGCCAAGGAACGCTGGGAGCCCCCAAAAGCTGGAAGAGGCAGGGAAAGATCCTCCCCTCGAGCATCTGGAAGGAGCATGGCCCTGCCAACACCTTGACTTCAGACTTCTGGCCACCAGAACTGTGGGAGAATATATTTCTGTTGTTTTAAGCCACCAAGTCTGCGGTAATTTTTGACAGCTCATATGGCTGAAGCTGGGGCTGGTTCCTGTAAATTCCTCACAGCTGCTCCAAGAGCTGGACTCCTCCACCACCATCCTTGCCACACAGCATGCGGTCTGCTGGGCGGAGCCTGGGCACATGCCCTACGCCAGCTGCAAGGGATACTGAGGGAGCGAGTTCTGGTTCCCACCTTGAGTGGGAAGGACCCAATGCGACGAGCATCCTCTGCAAAGTGATTTACCCGCGGTCACTGGATTAGTCTGCTTGGGCTGCCGTAGCATAATACTGTAGATTTGGTAGCTCAAACAACAGGCATTTATTTTCTCACTGTTCTGGAAACAGGGATTCCAAGATCAAGGTGCTGCAGGGTTGGTTTCTGGTGAGGCTCGTGGATGGCTGCCTTCGCGCTGTGTCCTCACGTGGCCTTTCTTCCAGGCACATGAGGAGAGTGAGATCTCTGGTGTCTCTCCTCATTTTATAAGGACACCAAACCTCTTGGATCAGGGCCTTACCCTCACGACTTCATTTAACCTTAATTACCTCCGGAAAGGCCTCATCTCCAAATACAGTCGCATGGAGCGTTAGGGCTTTTTGGGAGGACACAGTTGAGTCCAGAACAGTCGCACAGCCAGGGGGAAGCGTGCTGAGACTCGGGCACAGGCCTTCTGGCTGCTAATCCACCTCTTAGCTCAACTCCCATCAGATTTGGGCTGGGTCACAATGCACCTAGAAAAACAAAGGTATTTTAGACAGCAGAATGATACTCTCCCTCGACTAGCCTTTGATATCTTCCATTTTTAACTTCCTGCCTGGTAGCAAGAGGCCATAAAAGGAAGGAAAATAGGCCAGATCCCCTGAGACACTGGCGGCCCAGCTATAGGTTCTGCTTCTTTATCTATGCCCTGTAATCTGTATATTCAGGGTTCTTAGCAGCAAGCAACAGAAACTACGATTTCAGCAAAAAAGGAATTTATTGAAAGGGTCATGGGTAACTCAGAGAAATGCTAGGAAGGCTGGGAAATAGCTCGAGAGTCAGCAGGAAGAAGGGAGGTTGGCAGTAGCCAAAATCACAGCACACAACCAGTCCAACGAAGCTGCCACGGTACGGCCACAGCTGTTGGATTTTGCTGCCGCCACCACTAAAGTGGATTCTCTGCCAATTCTGCGTCTTTGCATCACCAGCTCCTGTCTCAACCTGTGCTGTGGGTGCCTCTGATTCGTCTGACTGGGATCTGTGTAGTCTTCACAACAAATCCGACAGTGTGTATCATTATGCCCATCTTACAGATGAGGAAACTGAGGCTGCAATGTTATGTGACTCACCAAAGGCAAATTCAGGTCTGCCAGACTCCAAAGCCCACTCTCCAAGGAACCACACTGTGATGCCTCAGCCCCGTTGCTGGGACAAAGGACTTCCAAAGTGTACTTCAAAGAGATTGTTCCAGTTGCTTCTACCAGCAACATATGGGTGATTTCAGCATCACGGGAAATATATCATTTAACAAAAATCTTTGCAAAATTTGCTAGACTCCTCATTTTCCTTTGATGTATAGGAGTTACATTCTAGATGTACATTCTTAAATATTCTAGAGTAACATTCTTAAATAGTCTACAAATATTTAACAAACATTCCTCAGTCTGCCCACATAACACAAGGGATTGTTTTAGGGAAAAAAATCTGTAACACTGAATACTTAGATAATTCCTCTTTTTAGACTCCCTGCCACCTCACAGTTCTTTGGGTCAGCAGGTTTATAGAGAGCCCTTTCATTTTCAGAGAGAGTCGCAAACAGCTCCGAGAGGCAAGACAAAGGTGAGAATTGTTTGCTGCCGTCTTTTACACAGACTCATCTTATCCTTCCTTCTGTAGGACTATTTGTTGGGAGGGAGAGCAGGGGCACAGAGGGCTTTAAAAAGATTTGACCTGCATGAAGGAAGGTCTCCAAAAGTGAGCAAGTCTGAGGGCAAATGCAGGGAGAGCCCAGCTGCCTGGTGAAAAGTTCTCCATTAACTCCTTGTTGCCACCCGCAGCTCCCCTGAGCTCTGGCCTCTGTCCCCACGCTCCTTTAAGGGTTGATCTTCATAAGAAGTCTGGAGAAGGTGCCTAGCTAGATATCTGTAGCACACAGAAGTATGGTCCATACTCTCCTAAGCATGGGCCTTGGTGCCATATAACCTTAGTTCAAATCCTACCTCTGGCACTTCACAGCTGTGTCAATGTATCAAGTCCTTTGATCTTTCCGAGGCTCAGTTTTGCCATCTGTGTAAGGGGATGCTCATACTGTCCTTGTGTGATTGGTATGAGGATCAGGGTGCTGTATGTGGAGTGCTTGCTAGAGTCTACTGTACAGCACGTGTGCAGTAAGAGGCCATGCTAATGGATCAGGGAATTAATCGGAAAGCACTTGTGCGTGATCCACTGTGTGGCCAGTGTTGCACCAGGTTCTGTGATCGCAGGTCCCGGTGATCAACCTGCATGAGCTCACGTAGTGCGGCCAAGGAAAGAGGACACAGCTCACAAAACAACTCTACAACTGTACATGCCAGTGAGGAAGTGCCGAATTGTAGAGGGGTGGCTTAATGCTTACAAGCAGAACGATAACTGTAGGTTGAAATAATTAGGGAAGGCTTCCTCGAAGAAGTAGGGGCTTAAATTGGGTTTTGATGATTTAAGATTCTTTTATTAAACAGAATATTTTTTCCTTCTGAAAATGAAAATAGCTATAGATTTTTCCTTTTTAAAAATAATATATACTCTTTTAAAAATACTTAATATGGTAAATCAATTAAAAAGTCTCACTATGGGCCGAGTGCGGTGGCTCACCCCTGTAATCCTAGCACTCTGGGAGGCCGAGGCGGGCAGATTGTTTGAGCTCAGGAGTTCGAGACCAGCCTGAGCAAGAGCGAGACCCCATCTCTACGAAAAAAAAAAATAGAAAGAAATTATCTGGACAACTAAAAATATATACAAAAAATTAGCCAGGCGTGGTGGCACATGCCTGTAGTCCCAGCTACTAGGGAGGCTGAGGCAGGAGGATCACTTGAGCCCAGGAGTTTGAGGCTGCTGTGAGCTAGGCTAACGCCACGGCACTCACTCTAGCCAGGGGAACAGAGTGAGACTCTGTCTCAAAAAAAAAAAAAAAAAAGTCTCACTATGCAGCAGTACTATTTACACTTTGTTGTATGAAGTGCATATATATATTTGTATATAAATATAAGTATGTTTGCTTATTTATGCAAAAAACAGAAACATATATACATATTGTGTTGTATTACCTTTCTAGATTATTGTTATCATTATCCTTTTTGGTGGCCGTAGAGTTCTATTGTATGGAGGATTTATAATTTGTTTAACGAAATCCTTACTGTTGAACATTTAGGTTATTTTTAGCACAGCGAGGTACATGAATGCTTCAGTTCTATCAATAACTTACTGATTTTAGTCAAGTTATTGCTGAACCAGTTTCCAGAAAGGTTATAAAAGTTGTATCAATGTATATGTACTTCCACAATCAGTTTATATGGCTTCTGTTTTCCCCATGCCCTTCCCAGCACTGGCTATTGTCAATATTTTATAGTCATTGCCAAGATTCTAGGTAAAAATGATATCATTCAGTTATTATGTATTGCTAGGCTGCACTGAGTTAATCCCTGGCAATACAGACACGGTCCCAGCCACCCCCTCACAGAGCTCAGAGACCAGCAGGAGAAAGAGTCACCAAACAAGTCATTACCGTGAACGGTGATGAGGGCTGTTATAATTTACACTTCTTTGATTATTCAGTCAGGTCCTTAATGAATAAAATAACTCGGGCCCACTGAGGTTTTGCAATGATATGATCTCATGTTTCTCATTGCACCAACAAGGTAGATGTGCCTTTTTGTTCCTTTTTAACTCGTGGAACAACACAGATGGTAGAACAATAAAGAACATCCTGGAGGATTTTCTAGGGGAACAATATAAGCTGGATTATGCTTTCCTGGCCTCATTTCTACAATATCTTTGGGCTATTGTCTATTGTTAATAGTAATGTCTTGAGGACTGCACCTTGCCTATGAGGCAATCCTGATGTGGCGTACTTTAATTGTACAACATGGGAAAAAATAATAATAATATAAAATTATATTGTTGCTGGAACAATTTGATGTCTGTACGGATGAAAAATGGGCAAATGATTTGAATAGCCATTTCATAAAGGAATTTGTGAATGATTAACAAACGTGTGAAAAGACACTCAGCATCACCAGTCATTAGGGAAATATAATTAAAACTACAATGAGATACCACTTCACACTCAGTAGAATGGCTAAAATTAAAAAGACTGACAACACTAAGTGCTGGTGAGGATATGGGACTCTCTTATCTTGCTGGCAGGAACACAAAAGGGTACAGCCACTTGGAAAAGAGTTAGTGTCTTACAAAGTGTGCTAGGTATTTATACAAGATAAATTATATGTCCATAAAAAGACTTGTATGTGAATGGTCATAGCATGATTTTTCATAATAGCTAAAAACTGGAAATAGTGCAAATGTCCATCAACCAACGGACAAATGAGTTGTGATAAATCCATGCTATAGAACACTGCTCAGCCATAAAAAGGATGTAAATATTAATACCTGCAGCAAGATGAATGAATTTCAGAATAAGTTTGCTAAGTCAAAGAAGCCAGACATGATAGTCTACATACAGCGTGATTTCACTTACAAGAAATTCTAGAAAAGGCAAAACTGTAGTGAAAGCAAGATGATCAGCGGTTGCCTAGGGCCAGGGTCTGGGCCAGGGATCAACTGCAAAGGGGCAAGAGGGATGGGGGTTTGTATACACTTGTATACAATTGCCCAAACTCAGCAAACTGTGTACTTTGAATAGATTTTATTTATGTGTATTATACTTACATAAAGCTGGGAGAAAAAAACATCAGAAAAAAAAGTCTGAACTTTGTTGGCTCTTTTAATATGTATTTTCTGCTTTGGTGTTATTTCTGTCCTGAATTACAAATGGCAGTGGTGCATCGTAAGGTTCCCGGCACTCAGAGGTTCTCAGCGTCTTGATGTGGCCCTGGCACAACCCCCTGGGTGGCCCTCAGCCCTCGTGGTCACATGGTCACCTCCAAGGCATCTGCTTGTCTCTGTCCTTGAAGCTCCCTCAGGTCAGTGGTCCTGCGACTTTTGCACCATGTTTAGGGGACTAGAATCATGGGTGACACTGAGGCCACTGTCCTGGGCTCCAGCCTCCCGTGGTGCCTGCAGAACACCACCGTCTGCCTCCCAGGGCACTCACACTTCCCTTGACAAATCCCCGCTTCTCTCCCTGCCGTTATCTTTCCCATGGTGTAAATTTTTTCTCCCAGAAAGCCTTCTACAAAGCCCGCAGGCAAGGTAGCACAAAGCCTGCTGGAAGTGGAGGGGGAGAGGAGAAGTGAAAAACACCAGGAGAACAAACACAAATGAATATTTCCATAAATTACCATGCCATGAATGTCTAAGTATGCTCAGGAAATGCTAATGTTGTACATGGGGAGCGGCAAGGGGCAGCCAGGGGGCCTGGAAAGCCCAGTAGAAAGAGCTAGAGGATCTGGTAGGTGGGTCGCAGGCCACAGGAGGGGCTGGCAGGGGCGAAAAGAAAAAAATCACAGTGAAGTCCCCCGCTAGCCACTGAGTCCATGTCATCCTCTCCCATGTCCAGTGAGGCAGCTCCAGAAAGTGGAGTTCAGAGAGGTGAAGCGACCTGCCCCAGGACACACAGGCCAACCTGGCCTGTCTGAGCCCACAGCCAACAGTCTGGACAGGGGTTGAGGAGTTGGGGCCCTGGGGCCACCGACCCTGCCTGGCTTCTGGCTTTGGGACCTCAACTTCACGTCTGCCAACACCAGCTGTGTGACCCCGGGGCGGTATTTCACCTTTCTCTGCCTCAGTTTCTCCCTCTGTAAAACGAGGATAATACTGGCCCCATCTGGAGGTCTGCCCTGAGGGAAGATACCCAGAGCGCTTGGAACACCGCCTGGCCTTGGAGGGCCTGGTGAGCCACCAGGATTGGGGGGATCGGGGCACAGGGTGGGTGGGGGAGCGAGGAGTGGAGGGCTTCCGAGTCCCCTAGATGGAGTCTGGGGGTTGATGAGGGGCCACCAGTTGAGAAATATTTGAAAGGGATGATGAGCAGCTCCGGGAACTGATTTCTGGGCTGTGCCTGGAGACACGGAGGTGGGGTGGGGGGGGGTACCTGGAGGGAGCTGGAGTCAGCCGAGGGTAGGGCCCTAGGGGCCAGCAGACCTCCCTCCTGGAGGGAGTGGAGGCCCAACCCGGGTGAAGGCACAAAGGCCGCACCAGCAAGCGCGGCAGAACGATGGCGGGTGTTTCTTTCCTCCCTCCTTTCTGCTCTTCTCTTCCTTCTTCCTCTCCTTCCTTCCTCATCTTCTCATCTTCCCTTCTTCTCTCTCCTCTCCTGCCCTCACCCCTTTCTCTCTTCTCTCCTTCTCGCTTGTTCCCTCTTTCTCTGTCCCCCTCTGTCTTCCTTTCTTCCTTCCCCACCTTGTTCTGAAAAGCCCGCCGAGAAGAGCCGGCTCTCAGAGTCATGTCATGAGTAACCCACTTGTGTATTTGCGGTTTACCTACCTGTAGAAGATTTGTACCCTAAGATCTCCACACGCTGTGGGCAAAGGGTGTTTAATTCAACTCCACAAATATTTACTGTGCTCTGGTTAACTGAGTGTCCTTTGTGCTAGAGGTGCCAAAGAGATGCAAATGGGCAGAGCCAGTCCTCAGAGGAGCCCGTCTGGGGCCCCTGGCTGATGTTGGCAGAAGGCACACCCCACCTTCCCCCGAAGGATGCTAAAGAGCTCTCTGTCTACTAGTACCCAGGGCCCACCTCGCTCTCCAACAAAGTGCAGAAAGGGGCATCGCTGCCAGTTTTGCCAGATCTTAACAAGACAGTACATTGTAGGCATAATCTACAGGAATGAGGTAGAACTCGCCCTGTGAGGATTGGAGGGGCTACACAAATATCTGTCGCTTCACCGCCGATGGCACCCACAGGCCAGAATTCTGATTTTGCACCTATTTCTTCCCCTGCTATAAATTTGACGAGCTTGTCAACATAAATGGGACTTTCAACCAGTTTTTCAGGGCCGTGCCAGGCTTTAAAATAGGCAGGCCTCGGTTCCATTTGCATGTTGTCCAATGTGGAGAGTGAATTAATGGAGCCGGGTCCCACAACAAGCACAGCGCGGATTTGCAGAAGCTGTCAGGGCAAAAGGGAATTTAGAGAAATGAGGGAAATAGGATCTGAAGGTAAGATCTGAAGGATCTTACCCCTTTCAATGTCCCAAGTGTAACATCTTCTCCTTTCCCTCAGTCTTACCAGTTAACACTGTCCCTTATCTGGTCAATATTTATTATATTATGTAGCAGGAGCAAAAGATGTGACAAAGTTTTGTCAGGCTAGGAACAGAAAGAAAGCAATGCCTTTACTTGCAGTTGGGCAATTTATGGTGCGATGAGGGAGATAAGAAATAGAACCTTTCCCCTCACCCCCAGTGTGCAGAGAACATCAGGATCACAGACCACTACCACCGCCATTACCACAGACTGTAGGGTGATCTAATTGAACCTCCTAGTCCAAGAAGGCATCACCTGTCCATCTCTGACTTATTTGTACCTACAACATGCCAGTCACTATGGGCACTAGACAGAGACAAAGACAACCTGCATCTCCAGGAAGGAGTTCAGCCTAGTGGGTACAGTGACCCAAGAGGGGTTTGGACCTAGTGATCACAACACAGAGGAGGGAAGAGGCAACTTTAGGTGAGAAATCAGGAAAGACTTCTTGGAGGCGGTGGTAGCTTACCTATTAGAGTCTTACTCCCCACGTATGTGTGGGCCAATTCCTGATTGTGGGAATGTAAAAACGGATGCTAAGCATGGATCCCCACCCTCTCCCACCATGCGGGCCAACTCCATGACCTCCACAACCCACCAGAAATTAGACTTCTGACCTTTCCCTTGGCCCTGTGACCTCCCAAACTGCCTTATGCATGTCCAGGCTTTGGTACAGGTAGCAGTGTAGTCTTTGTCCTGTTGGGTGACCTGGGAGTAAATCCCTTCCCCTCCCTGGTTCTGTAAAACCAGATGAGTCAGTCAGATGAGACTCACATTCTAGGTAAAAGTTTCTGTAAGTGCTCATCCAGCCACGATGACGGCAAGGAATCCCCTGCCTTGATGCTGGTGGGGGCGTTGGGGCACAGTGCAGCTCTCATCCCCAATCTCCTATCACTCACTGGAGGACAACTTTGACTAGAGCTTGTCCAACTCGGCTGCCTTTAGCAAGCAACTCATTCACAAGTGAGTACGAGTTAATACAGTACAAACCAGCTTCGTAAATATTGTGCTGCAATTGATTGTCTTCTGTAATCAAAGGCAAGGCTGCTGACTTTGTTACTTTCCCTACCATGCAACTGCTGGAGGAGAACTTTGAGGGGAGGGAACTGGCGTTGCACAGGTGGTTTCGCTGTGCATGTCTGACTGCAAGTTGTGTCTCTGTTGTACAGCAGGGAGGATAAGGCCCATTACATTCAGCTTTAATAAGAATTCATCAAATGCCTATTTTGTGAGAGGCAATGAAAGATGCAGTATGTTGTTTCATTATTAATTGAGGTAGTATTAGCAATGACTTGATAGTAAGACATAAAAATTAGCCTTCGCAATAACATTTTTTACCCACACTAATTGCCTGTGTCCACTTTATTGATTGCTAAACGACCTAAATGCATGGAATTGGACATTTTAAATCCCTTTACACAACACAAGACAGCAACGCCATCTTTCCATCTACCTGACAATGCTAAGGCGGGCTTGGTTTCTCCAGCAGTTGGGGGGACTTGGATGAAGTGGTTTCCTAGGAGCATTTTACATCCTCCCAGCTCAGACTCGTGTGCACTTTGGATAATCTGGAGGAAGCTCTGCCCTTTGGGGAACCAGAGTTTTAAAGTCCACAATCCCCTTTGCCTTGAGGGGTGGGGATGACGGTGAACGTCCCAGACTCTGTCTACAGAAGTCTCTGGGAAAGCTTAGCCTTCGCCTGACCCCTGAGGGTCATGCAGTTTCCCTAACCTTGACTTTAAGGCAGCCCTCTTTAACCCCTTCCCAAAACAACGCTCAAACCGGGCTGTCGATGGACAGAAAAACGAAACCGTTCAGTTACGAGCGTCGCGAAAAGGACACTTGCGTCTTGGGGGCTTAGGGCAACTTCCCCGCTGCGTCGCCCAGGGATTTTAGATAATCGCGTGCCACCAGAACCCTCCTCCCTCTTTCTCCCCTCGGATACCCAGCCCGCTTCCTGCCACTTCCCTCTCCTAACGCTGGCGGGGGTGGGTGGCAGCACCGAGGCGATTTTATTCGTCTTTTTTTCCTCCGGGTTTTGTCATGGAAACGCTGACACAACCTCCAGACGGCGGCCGAGCCCGGCCGGGGACTGAGGGCTTTTGGGACCCTGCGGGAGCGCGGCGCGCGCTCCGCACTCCCCGGGAAACAGCTGGACGCGACCACATCCCGGGCAGAGGCGGGGGGAGCGCGACGCTCCGCCCCGGCGCTCGGCTCCCTCCCTCCTCGCGGCTCTCCGCAGGCGCCCTCCCCTCGCCGGGGGCTGCGAGTTGCATTTGGTAAAACCCAGCCCCGGAATATAAAGATCACTGGAGCGCAATGAAGTAGCCTTCGGAGAGCAGGGAGGGGGCCCGTCCGACAGCCACAGCGGCCAGCGCAGCGGCGGCGGCACCATCACCGCTCGCACCCCAGCCGCCCGGCCCGCGAGGAGGCAGCGGCGGCCGCCGGCGGGAGCGGAGGAGGCGGCGGAGCGGCGCCGGGAGGCGACGAGGAGGAGCAGCGGCGCGCGGCCGGCGGGTCCTCGCATCTGGGCACTTCCAGACCAACTCCCGCGCCTTCCACTCCCCCGCCCGGGCCGGGGGCTCCGAGAGCCGCCGCCAAGCCTGCCCGATCCTCCCGGCGAGCCGTGCCCAGCCCTGCCCTGCGCCTGCCGGGCTCCGGTCCGCGCGGCGGGCTTCTCGCTCCTGCGCCCCGGGCGCGCCTCCCGGACACCCCGGTCCCCGAAGCCAGGACAAAGCCATGAAGCCTGCGCTGCTGGAAGTGATGAGGATGAACAGAATCTGCCGGATGGTGCTGGCCACTTGCTTGGGATCCTTTATCCTGGTCATCTTCTATTTCCAAAGTATGTTGCACCCAGGTAGGGGGCGCGTTAGCGTGGTTTTGTTGGATATTTTCTTCTCTCTCGCGCTCTCGCTCGCTCGCTCCGCCTGGTTTCTGCCGCTTCCAGCCTTACCTCTTCCCCCTCGGCCTCTTCGGGGCTCCTTGCTGCCCGGGTCACCGAGTCGGGATGGGGAGGAGGAGGGAAGGTGTGCTCCCCCCTCTTCCTCCCGGCTGCGAGCTGGAGGATGGGACCAGGAGGGGCGGTAGTTTTTTGTTTTTTTTTTTTTCCTCCCTCTTCTTTTTTTTCTTTGTGTCCCTTGTCTGTCTGCGAGGTGGCAGGGAAAGGTCGAGGTGTGGGGAGCTGCCGGGGGTGAGATGTTGGTGTGAAGAGAACCAAACTCCCTCCCCGCTCCCGCCCAGGTCGGAGGATGAAAGAGGCCGCCTGGCTGCGCCCGGGCCAGCTGCCTCTTCCTAGTCGGCGGCCGGGGCGGCCGGTGCACGCCCGGGCGAGGCTGCGAGTCTCTGCAGCTGCCTGGGAGCCTGGGACTGGCTCCCACGTGTCCGGGGCTCAGCGCGGAGCTGAGCAGGTGTGGAGAGAGGTTGGGTGTCCGCCGCTGCCCCTTCGCGCGGCACCGATTGTTTGCCCCCGGGGTCCAGCTCCGCAGTGACCTTGCGGCTGGTGTCCTGGGGCCAGCTCCACCCCTTGCCCCCCAGACCCTAGGCTGGGGACTCCGAGCTCCTGGGTCACGCTTTGGCCACCGCAGTTTTGGAGGAAACTTTGGCCAGGTCCCGGGCTGACCGTCAGTTTGCATCCCGTACTCGTGGGTTCCCAGCACCCGGAGCCCCCTTGGCCGTGTGGGAATAAGCGCCGCTTCCTCCAGTCCCCTGTGGCTGAAGGCAAAGTTTCACATCCGAAATCTGGCCTGGGAGAGGGACGAGGCTCGCCGCTTCCGAGGGGCGCGAAGGAAAGTTTGGGTCCTGGGGAGGGAGAGGCGCCCCGAGCGCGGCGGCCGGGGGGTGGCAGCTCGGCGCCGCAGCCCAACAGGTAGAACCTTCCGAGCAGCCTTCCCGGCCAACGCGGTCGCCCCGCCACGCCACGGTTCCCGCTTCCCAGTTCCCCCTCCCCAGCAGCGCCCGCCGGGCCACGTTGGCTCAGAAATCCATTTTTTACGCCTCCGAGTTGCCTTTCTCAGCGTAGTCACGGCAATAATTTGCTTTTCTAATTGCAGGGAGGAGGGAGGTGGAAACACATTTCCTTCCAGGGAAATGGGGTTGGTGTTTTTCATTTTGCCTCCCGCCTCTCCTCTCAGTGTGTATCTCACACTTTCCTCGAGCCTGCGTTTGGGTCCACGGCAGAGGAATAAAGCTGTTCTTTCCATCAAACAGGCCGGGCTGCCGCCTGCGAGATTCTCTGACAGCGCAGGGACAGACCGGCCCCTCTGCCCTACTCGGCCTGGAGCAGTTGTTAAGGCCGCCACACTGCCAAGGATACGGTCCCACGCTACCACGTGTAACCCCAGGACATCCGAGCCAGCCCTGTAAAAGATGGCTTTTGTTTGCAGCTGGGTATTTTTAGTTTAATGTCAGCAAACTACAGCACTGTTTGTCTCCTCACCCAAACCTGTGGTTGTGAAACTTCTAAGGGGATTTAAAAATGGACCTGGCTTGCATTCCGGCAGCCAGGCCTTGGTTGCAGTGGGCAGGACCAGACAGACATGGGCATCTGAGAGTGCCAAGATCCTGGGGCCACCAGAGACCAGGCCAGACTCGTCCCAGAGGGCCAGGGAACCAGGTGGTGTGCAGATACAGGGAGGCTCAAACAGTTTAAACAAGGGCCGGATCATTTGGTCTAGACTCTAGAATTGTGTTCAGGCCTCTTAAAGTTTGGCTGGGACAATGTGTGCCAGTCATTCTCTGCAGAAATGCCTGGAACAGGGATGAGCCGTCAGTCAGCCTGCAACAGAAACGCGCTTTAGCTTTTCTGTACCTGTTAAATGCCCAGTGAAATACGGTTTTCAAAGATCCTGTGGGCAAATTGGGAAATAACTTTCTAGCCAAAGATAAAAGGAAGAAACTTCCAACTTGTAACTGACACTTTGCTAAAACTTCCGGCTCTAGTTAGGATATGAAATTGACTTGAAAGTGGCATTCCCTGGTTTTGGTCTATCCTTTTGGAAGGAGGGAGAGAACCTTTTCTAAGCTTGTGCTGATAAGTTATCCTCTGTCATTGATCCTGCCTTCCTTTCTTGTAACATTTCCCCTCAAGAAATGGCATTTGTTTATTATGTGAATTTCTATAAGTATGCTTTTCTGACACTTTTTTCCCCCAGTACATAGCAAATACTACTTTCAAAACATTCTGTAGAATGTAGAATTGCAGATGGTTCCATTGAAAGGTCGTCCTTATTTTGAATTACATATAGTTCTACAGAACTCTACGTCAACAGTTTATTATTAAATGAGGTATAAAAATGCACTTTGAAATCCATGTTAAACATTTTCTTTTGGTGGGGTTCATTTTATTAAAGCACGCTGTTGATGATGGTTCCTGCTAAATCTTTTTCCTACTGGTTTGAATTTCTTTAAAAGTTACACAATCTTTGCTTCTCTGAAGGATCTTAGGGTAATGATGGCTGATCTTTCAGCCTGGCTCTGCAGTTTGGGTCTCTCCAGATCACCCTGGGAGAGGCAGAAGGGACACCAGCATGGCACAGATTGTGTTGCTAAAAATTCGGAGCCCTCTGGCATGAGTTCTGGATACCTGTATGTGAAAGAGAGAAAATAGTATTGCAGAAGCAGTGGATTTCAGGCTTCATTGGTGGCTGGAGGGTGTGATGAGGGAGGGAAGGAATAAAAGGAGACGACAGCTGGCTGGGGCTGCCTGCCCCTTCCTCAGATTCTAATCTGGGGTCCATTGTCTTTTGTACTTTTCTAATTCCTAAGATCGAGTCATTTGTAGATTTGAGTCAATTGCAGGAGGGTTTAGCAGAAGGGGGCCTTGTCAATAGGACAGTTTTCTGTGGAAGTCTTTGGCACTCTTAGAGACTAAGAAGACTAAGATACTTTTCATGAAGAGTATTTTTTAAGGCAGGGGCCAGGTTTTAGGCTCCATTTTAATCCCAATGTTTTTTGCACAGTGCCTCAATAAAATATTTGCTGCATGAATACATAAAGTGGCCAAATTCCAGAAGACCCACTTCTCAGGTTTTCAGGAAGGTTGCTTCAGGCCTTGCCAAGAATGCCTGGTCAATAACTCTGGCTCTGTGCCCTGGGGACACTTCCTGCCTTCCTGGTCTCTGAATTCCACTGAGACATTGACTCAGTTTAAGCTCATCAGGCACCAGACAGGAGCTTTCACTGTAGTCTAAATTTGGTGCCCCTGGATTCTGGGGAAGTTTGACCTTGTTTAGCCATTGAGCTAAAGGAATCCATTCACAGGACAGAGAAATTTCTATGGGTGAAGTCAGTGAGAATGGAATCAAATACCTGTGGTTTCTGCACAGGTTTGTGTGCATCAATGAATGTGTCCTGTGAAAGTTTCTCGGCTTACATTAAAATGTCTTGCATACCTGCTGCAGATGGCTGGGCTTTGATGGAGCTATGTCTTGCAGTACAAAGCTCAGAAGCCCCCAGGCTGCGATTGTGTGGAGTGTAAGAAGACAGCTCACTGAACCTTCCTTTTGTGTCATTCTGTAGGATTGCGGTTTTTGTTTGAAAGCTACTGTTCATAGAAAGAAGCCAGCAGAGGAGAAAGCCTTTCTTTTCCTCTGTCTTTTTTTCCCCTTTCTCTCTTTATTCTTTTCTTTTGGAATATGTTTATTTTCACTGTCGCCTGGGATTTCTTTGCACTCTTTATTTAAAGACTTCTCAGGTTACCCCCTTGCAGTTTCACTTAATCAGGGGGAGTATAAAATGCATTTTGTCTTATAATTTTAATATAATTGTAAACATAATATGTGCTCATTTTAGGAAATTTAGGTTGTACAGGAGAGAAACAATCATCCTTATTCCACCACCCAGAGACAACTGGTACTTTAAAAAACTATATTATAGATATATATGTGTGTGTGTGTATATATATATGTGTGTATATAAATAGCTGAGCTCACATCATACGTTTTGTATCCTATTTGATAATATGTATTTTAGACAAATATATCATTATGGCAACTAGTTATTAAGCTTAAGGACAATGTTTAGCCGTAACCTTTTAAATTTATAGACCTGCATGTTACTCCATCCCTCATCCCACCCCTTTGTGGGATGTCAGTCTGGTATCATTCCTTTGTTTGTGGCACAAATTTAGTTTTACATTAAAGAATCTTTCTGTTTATACATGGAATGAGTTTGGAGTCATACCAATTCATAGAGGCTGTTCTTATGTTATCTACCTGAAACTTCCTTTGAAAAGGTATCAAGAGGGTCTCAAATAGGAGACTGTTACAAATCCTGAAAACAGCATTAAACAGTTAAACAATAAGACATTTTCAGTATGGGGTCTCCTCTTGGTGGTTTAAATGTTTTCACCTCAGTGGGCATTTTCATAGCTATGCTAAGATGAAACTGATAGAATTAGGCAATTTCCTTTGATAGTTACAGGGCCTGTTTAGGAGTCCTCATTTTCATTGCTTTTGAAATAAAAGGGGTGATCATGCACTACAGAAAGGGTGGTTGGGGGATTTCTGTGGGGTGGGGGGTGGGGGGATCTATCCTCTGGCAGAAGTGACTGCTGTTAGTACCTGTCTGGTTGGAAAGTCATTTTGCTCAAGACTAGCTTTATCAGCACAGGCATTTAAAAACAGGAAGGAGAAGGCTTTCAAGTGCAGGCACCACCCTTTCCCTTATTAAATCCACCGAAAGGACAAACCTCTTCTTAATCTGGAGGTCAAGTGAGAAAGGCTCTCGTGAAAATCACTGTCAGCAGGCCTCTTCTGAGTTCATACTCTGAGAAAAACCAGAAGTCATTCTGCTGACTCATTTTTTTCTTTTCTGTTTTCCTTCCCTTGAATTTTTGGGGCCCCGTCTTTCTAACAAATAAAAGGGGAGGCTGTTCTCCCTATGGGCTCATTGAACAATCTGAGCTGTCCATTAAAATTTCCTGGAACTTGTAATTTGATGCATCTTAGATCCAGTGTGGTCTAAACTTACAAGTGGAGTTCTCTCTCTCTCTCTCTCTCTGTCTCTCTCTCTGTCTCTCTCTCTCTCTTTCTTCTACTCTGTGCCAGGTATTGTTCTAGGCACGGGGGATACAACACACACATCTCTGCCCTCACGGAACTTACATTCTAGGGGAGTGACAAACTTTAAGCAAACGTAGGTGTGAAATACATGGTATATCAGATGGTGTTAAGAGAACAGCAAAGCAGGGAAGATGCTTGAGGGACGTGAGAGGCAGGGGCTGCAGTTTAATGTGAAGGCGAATAGGGAACGTCGTTGAGATGACACTGGAGAGCAGAGACTGCAGGAAGTGAAAGCGCTGGGCATGTGTCCGTTCCAGGAAGCATGTTCCAGGCAGGGAACATGCATGGCACGGAGGTCACAGTGCCTACCAGTAGCAGAGCGGGGGAGGGAGGTAGCCAAGGACTATGAGGCAGGGAGAGATTATAGTGTTGGGCCTTGGCCTTGAGTGTGGATGGGGTGGGAAACCCTGGAGGGTTCAAACAGGGAACTCGTGGGGAAGGGTGACATGGAACAAGGGTGGACGTGACGTAGCAGAGCTGAAAATGAAATCTCTTACCTGCACTTTTGTGTTTATTTTGGGGCAGCTGATAGGACACTTTGGTAAAGTGGTCACGTCACCATGTAGATCCCATTTCCCTTCCACTGCAGCCCCGCCCCCAATAGACCACCCGCATTTTCAAAGGGTAAAGCGGTAATGTAAAAATCAGAAAAAGAGATTCGAGGACAATTTTGACTGAGCTTGTTTGGAGAAATTATTAAAATCTTTAGGGTGCCATCCATGGCATTCATGAATAAAAATACCCATGCAAAGCGCCAGACTTAGGCTCTCAATAAAAATATTCAGACTAAATGGATGGATGATCTGGGAGTGGAAGACCTGAGTCCCAATCTGAGGTGTCCCACTTCCTAGCACCATGAATTATTGTGTTTTATTGATTGCAAGACACAGTGTTTTTTCCCATTTAGTATTTATTCAATTTGTGTTGTAATTGATGGCATCTTAGCACTGTGCTGCCCTTTAACAAGCAGGCTTTTTCTTTCTTAGCAGTGTGCCGTGGTGATGGATGCCCTCCGAGGCCTGTGTACATTGTGAAAGTACTTTTCGTAAACCATGGCACACTCCATAACCGCAGTAAGGTGAAGAACAAAGGCACTCCTCCACGCTGCAGGCTTCAACCCAGGGCTCTGGAGTATGGGTTAGCCGCGATGACCCGCTTTTTTAAAGGCTGGGCAGCATGCAGGCTGTCAGGGTCGGTCCACTTTCCTGGGCACCTGTTTCCAGAGCCTCAGGGCTTGTAGTTAGTATCTCTCTGATGAGGTTGGTAAAGGGTCAGAGTGGGAAGTGTAGGAAATTGAACCTGGAAGTTCAAATAGACGTAGACATAGACATTTCCTGCGGAGAGTATCACCGATGTGGATTTTTGTTGCCTTCAAGGCCTTTATGATTTCTCTTCTTCAGCCCTTGTAGAAATGTATTGCTTGTTTACTTGTACATCTTCCCCTTTTGATTCAGCAAGGCATGGATTATGCAGGTTCATCTTTTATAGCCTCTGAGCCTGGCCCAGAGGTGGTTAGGGAATGCTTAAAGCATAAATGAGTGATTCTCAAAGACACCCCTTCCACCTCTGTGGCCACCCCACCCGTGTGCACGGAACCCCGGGGGAGGAGCCCGGTTGGGTGGTCATGTACAAACAGCTTCTGGAGTCTCCCAGACCTCTTTGCTTCTATTCTGCTACGGATCAGGGCAGGAAATAGAAAGCAGTCTCCTAGACTTTAAGCAGAAAGGTATTTTTTGGAGAACGTTGGGTGCTTCTAAAATTGTTGCAGAGCCAGAGGCATGGGGCTCCAGGAATGACTCCTAGCTGATGGGAGTGGTTTATGTAATAATTTATAAACAAACATTGGCATGGCCGCTCAAAACAACTGACTCACCAGGAGTGCTGTTACTTCTGAGCCCATGTCTGGAACTGTTGAGTTCAAGAACAAACGGACGATAAAGCCAGAGAGTGAACCCTGGAATGCTGTTGCAAAAACCCTCCTGTCCCCATCGCCGTGTTTGCCAGCAGCCAAACAGCCCCAAAGGCAGGAAGATGGCCTCTGCCTCACATCTGCTCTCCAAATCTCAAGTGGCTGCTTCTGTTTGGAGCAACGAAATTCGCACCCAGAACTGTAGCTTCAAAGGAGCCTGGGAAATACAGCTCTTACATTCCCAGCCTCTGCAGGCTAGAAAGTCATCTAGAAGCGAGGTGGGAAAGGTGGGTAGAAGGAATGATTAGCAAATAACCACAGTACTCACCATACCCCTAGTTGTAAAACATGTTTGAACAGCCATCCCCAATATATTATGATTATAAATAATTTATACATGTTGCTATCATTATCTAAATATCTAGAGTCCTTTCTAACAGTGGTGACTGTAAATCCAAATGTTCATTCTCTTCTGGATAATTCTGTTGGGTGACTCTTTGTCAACTCTGACTCTTTCATTCTTTTGACCTTGTAACGTGGCCCAGGAAGATTTGATGGAGAGCTAGTACTCAAGGGAGAGGAATGCCATTTTCTCACATGGCTGCATTGTTTTATCTTGGCTGGGGTCTGTTTAAGCCTTGATTCTATTTGGTGAGGTTTCGGATAGTTGAAAGTAGATATTAATAATATAACCTGGAGATCTATGTATGATTCAGTTGTAAATGCCGATCTGTAGACATTGACATATGCAGAGAGTGGTGGGATTATTGAGGTGACCACTGTAGTTCACTCTGTGCTTG
>RJWJ010031955.1:0-18827 GCA_004363605.1 Indri indri
TAGCTTTAATGCAACAGCTCCTGTCACCCTTCCTGTCCTCAATACCCTCTTGACGAAATAATAATCATGGTGGGTACTAACATCAATTTGTCCGTTTACTGACGTGTAAACTATGTCTGAATTATTTCTCTATGACAAAATCAGGTTTTTTAATCTATAAAATAAAGAAGTTGGATTGGGTGCTCTTATCTACCTCTGAAAGTCCTATGAATCTGTGAATCTACTTTGCATCTGTATGTTCCCCTATTTGCCAATGTGTTTTCTTATGCATAATCTTATGAGTTCTGTGGGCCTTCTCAGGTATGTTAACTATTTACAATACCTAGAAATGGAGAGAAGAATGAAAAGAAAGGAAGAGATTCACAGCTGATGGACTTCTTTTTAGAATTCCTCTTCTGAATAAGAATCATATGAATTATTTGGTCCAGCGTATCGGGTTGGAAAGACTTAGACAGCACATCTATTGACTGAAGCACGAATGCCCTTTAGTAATTCCAGATGCTTTCTCATAGGGTAGAGTTATGAACTGCAGGTAGCCTATTTTGCTGCCTAGCTTTTGCAGGTGCCATTAATTAGACTCTTTGACTTCTTTGAATTAAAAGGAAAGTATGGATTTTTTAAAATAGTGGCAAAGAAAATCAGAAAAGGGATCAAATCAACGAGCTTGTGAGGAAAATTACAGTAAAGAGAATTAAGAGAGTAAACAATTTATCCTCCATTGTCTCTTCCAGAAAGTCCATGTGCCATTTTTCAAAGTCAGGGCTGTCAGCTGCAGTCCTGATATTTATAAAGCAATAGCTCAAAATTGCATTTGGTCATGAATAGGAGAAAATGAGATAATCATGAGTGCACGCACACATATTTACACTCGCATATTCTAAAGTTTCTTACATTGATTGTAACCCCAATTCATTTTTACCATCCTTTGTCTGTGAACCTTTATTTGCTTAACATTTATCTACACTGCTAACTTCATGCCTTTCCTAGTGCTAAATAAATATTTTTAAAAGGGGAAGACAGAACATGCTTCCATTTGTGTGTTTCCATATCTATCTATATATGTCTTTACCAAGTAAGGAGATTACTAATAAGTTTCATGAAAATTATTGTAACCTATTAAATTATATACCCCCAAAGGCCATATTCCCCTTCCTTATCTCTTATGGTATTTGACAAAATAAGGAGGAAATGGAATATATGGTTATTGTATTAATAGTAGAAAACTCAAGCAGCAGCTTCAACCAAGCAACGTGGCTTTAGCATCAGCCAGTTCCTAAGCAAGTATCCATGCTGAACACTGTTGGGCCACGGAAAATGACTTCCCAAAATATTGTGCCTCCACATGCTGAGTGCTTTGAAAATTGAAAGGCCTCAGAAATAAGCCTCAGAAACGGAGGTCTTTTTCTGACCTTTCCCCCACCTCTCTGTCTGTCTGATCCTCTTTCCTAGAAGCACTGGGTGGGACTCTTTCTAGAATTTCCTTATCTGACTAAGAAAGCTTCTTTCCAAAAGAAATACAATTGTCTTACAACCTTCTCCCTGGCAATTTCATAAAGTAACCAAGAAAGATCAACCACCGGAGAAGGGTAGAGACTAGGGGTCCTCACCATGCCCAGACAGACTTTTTGTCTATTCTTTTGAGGGCAGCTCCAAGAGTTTATCTCCGGGCCCTCATCTACATAATAATCAAAGAGAATCTTTTGTTAACCACTGCCTGAGCACTGGGCCTATCACTCCCCCATTTCTCTCTCCCCTATGAGGAAGGCATGTAAGCCTCAACCATCTGATTTCTCTTTGAGTTCATGTTTTGTATGACTCCTGTACACATGCGTGCACATAAATTTGTTATTCTTTTCTCTTGTTTACCTGTTCTTGTTATAGCAGTGTTGGCCATGACCCTTTATGTTGGGGAGGAAAGGGATCACCCTCTTTGTACCCCTACAATACTAGTACTAGTTTACACAGAATTTGAATGGGGTTAAGATAACCGAGTATAATAAATACATTATCTGTTCGCTGAGTAATGCACCAGAAATGGTGGAAGCTCGAACTAAAGCTCTGTAGAGAAGAAGGAGAGAAGGTCATGGATGCGAAAGATACTGAGGAAGTAACAGCTCTAGGACATGGCTACTGGTTGGCTTTGAGGGTTGGGAGGGAGAAAGGCATTTGGGCAGTGCCCGGATTTTCCGGTTGGGAAGGTGAAGGGATGTTGAGAGCGTTCCTGAGATAGGAATTTAGGGTAGGGACAGGATTGAAGCTTCAAGATGATGAACTCAGATTTCACCATGCCTAAGTTTAAGGTGACCGAGATACTTAAGAAAGTGGATGTCTTAAAGGCAGTTGGGTTTATGATGCTAGACCATAGGACAGAGGGCTGGGCTGCAGATATATATGATGGCTGTCCGGAAAGTATCCAGCTTCAATGAATTTCCTTGTATTTCAATGTCACCGGCATATAAATGGTCGTTGGACCTGAAAGAAGAATAAGAGAACCAAGGATCAGCTGTGTGATGTACTACATGTTGTTCATTCTCTCAATCCAGTAAGTGGCCTGAGTATGGGTGAGCTTCCCTCAAATGCCGGAATTGCTTCAGATTTTGGGATATTCTGGCTCAGTGTTGATATCGTATTATTTATAGTCAGTGCTTAATAAATAATTATAAACTCTATGTTGCATACTTTTATACTCATTTTGCTAGGTAGATAGTGAAGGATTCCAGGTCTCCTAGGGATGAAAGTGGGGACTTTGCCTTGGTGCAATTGCCCCACCCTAATCCTTTCCATACCTAGGGGAGGGGGACATACCCTAGGAATCTGCCAACCATAAATAACTTAGTGCACCAGCTGCAAAAGAGTGCAGAGGACTCTCTCACCTATGGGCCAAGCAGCATGGGTACCATAGAGTACAGAAATTAACTTAGAACAACCTGCATGCGTAATAATGCAAGTCCCAACTGTCCAATCAAAGTGGTTCCATGGTGTCATCTGCGCCACTAGGGAGGTCCCAATCCAGGCACTATAAAACAAGACGCGGGCCATAACTAGGTCCTTTTTGCGCCCTTCCTTTGGCTCTCCCTTTGCTGCCACAATGGGTCCGGTCGTCATCTGTGGCGTGTGTATCATGCTCTGTAAACCTACATCTTGCTCTTGCCCTATAATCCTATCTTTCTCTCCTCAATAGACTTCACTTTCATGCTCACTTTACTTTAGTGCATCTGTTAATTCTTCAGCCATGGGCGCGTCAAGAACTGACATTTCAGACTGAAAACTGACAATTTGATCAACAGAAAAAAATGTTATTTATTTAGAGAGATTTCTATGAATGAAACCAATGGTCTAGGAATAAGAATAAGAATGTCCAGGCTGGTCCGAGAGCAGTGGTGTTTACAAGTAAATGATCACAACCAGTTACAGATTCCTTTGTTCCTTCTTCACTTCCACTGCTTTGTTTGACTAGCTAAACAAACAAACAAACAAAAAAAAAAACCAGAATGTCCAGGCTTTCTAAAATGTTAATTAAATTCATAAATTTTCTTTTCACCTTAAAAAAAATGTCCAGGTTTTATTCTCATTTTTGACACTAACTTGTGTTTGATCATGGGAAAATCTATTTCCATCCCTTTTTTCAGTATCTTTGTCTATAAAATTGTGGGACAGGACCCCTTCTAGTTGCAATATTTTGTACTGTCTGTAGCTTTCAAAAGGGAAACATCTCTGTCACTATAAGTTTGAAACGGTAGTTTATAATTCTTCAAAAATGTCCCATGTGCAAAACTCCTAATCCAGCAAAGTCTAATGTAATCAAGGAGGATTTCTTTTTTCTGCCTAGTAATTTTCTCAGCAAGAAAATTTAATTGTTATGTGGGTTCTAAAAATGAAGATAACCTAGAATCTTCATTATACCTCAGATAAATAGTGATCCCAAAATAGCATGTTGGTGTAACGAAAGGGAAGAAAAGGACTGAGAGTGCAAAAGAAATAACTACTGCAAAGGTGCTGCTTGGAAAATATTTCAGAGAAAACTTCTGACTCATACACAATTCATTCATTGGTGCTTGTTTATTTGTTTGTTTGCCTGGGGGAAAAATAGTTTTGGTGAGAATTTTGCACATCTAATAATAGAAGCAGAAAACTGGCAACAGTGTTTCTTTAAATATTTTTCATTAATATCTTGTCTCTTTACACTGAAAAAAGAAACTAAGACAGAATTTATTGTTAATTATTCATTTCTACCTAGAGATTAAATAAACAAAGCTCCCTGGCAGAGTTTTTTGATGCTTATCTAAGAAATATTTGTTTTATAAACTTAATCATGGTACAGCTCTACAATATTAAAAAGGATTAACTAGTTTCATTTAAAAAAAAAAACAAAAAACACTCTGCTCAGAAAGACCTCAACTTTCTACAGTTGAAAGGTTTCTTTGTCAATTATGTTCAGTATATTTGAAAATAAGTAAAAGTATGTTAAATTGATATCAGTAGTATTTTAAGTATTCTTTTAAAATATTTTCTATTTAATTTTTTTTTTGAGACAGGGTCTCACTCTGTCACCCAGGCTAGAGTGCAGTGGCACAATCATAGCTCACCGTAGCCTCCAATTTCTGGGCTCAAGTAATCCTCCTGCCTCAGCCTCCTGAGTAGCTAGGACTACAGGCATGCACCACCACCCCTGCTTAATTTTTTAAAAATTTTTTGTAGAGACAGGGTCTCACTACGTTGCCAAGGCTGGTTTCAAACTTCACCTCAAGCGATCACCCTCCTCAGCCTCTCAAAAAACTAGGTTTACAGTCATGAGCCACTGGGCCCAGCCTAAGCAGTCATTTTTTTTTTTTTTTTTTTTTTTTTTGAGACAGAGTCTCACTCTCTTGCCTGGGGCGAGTGCAGTGGCGTCAGCCTAGCTCACAGCAACCTCAATCTCCTGGGCTCAAGCAATCCTACTGTCTCAGCCTCCCGAGTAGCTGGGACTACAGGCATGTGCCACAATGCCCGGCTAATTTTTTTCTCTGTATATTTTTAGCTGTCCAATTAATTTTCTTTCTATTTTTGGTAGAGACGGGGTCTCGCTCTTGCTCAGGCTGGTCTCGAACTCCTGAGCTCAGAACAATCCGCCCACCTCGGCCTCCCAGAGTGCTAGGATTACAGGCGTGAGTCACCGCGCCCGGCCTAAGCAGTCATTTTTTAAATATCAAAATGGACATTTTCTTATATTCCAAAGGGAACAACTTTTGTTTGACATAAAGTAAAATGTTATTGAAATCTTTTGCGAGATTTAATTCCATTTCACCTAATATCCATAATGATTTTGTAACAATCTAAAAGCTGGTATAATTTCTAATACGGTTGTGTTTGATTAACCCAATTAATTTCATTAACTACTCATCTGTTCCTCATCTTGTCAAAATTGCAAGGAGGTTTCCATCTAGACCCAGCTGCTCCTTGCACAAAGATCCAGTTATTGAGACAACAAGGATTGTCAAGGAAGAAAGGAATTTTTAGTAGGACAGATGTCTTGCTGGGAGAAGGGGAGAAACTGCCTCAAATCCATCTCTCCAACTAAGGGATATCATGGGCTTTTAAAGAAGGGGCCACGTGCCTTGGAGCAGGTCGTGGTGTATCTCACAAGGAGCTACTTGCTTTGGGGGCAGGTTGTGGGGGATGGTGAACCTTGTACACGAGGAAGTCTGCCCTGGGGCTTCAGAATTTCAACTCCTTTCTCTTGTAGAAAAATCCATCATTTCAGGCTGAGCATGGTGGCTCACATCTATAATCGCAGCACTTTGGGAGGCTGAGGCTGGAGGATTGCTAGAGGATAGGAGCTCGAATCCATCATTTCTGGGAAACAACTCAAAGGGTCAAGTAGTTAATTAAGAGAGAGGAATATAAAAAATATATAGGGGTTCATGGAGCTGGTTACACTCAAATATAGTGAAGTGGCCCAAGTAATGAACTGGGAGACAAAAACAATACAATAACAAAAGCCAGTTCTATGTTTAAATATGTTTGGAAAGGTAAGAACATTTCTTTACTGCAGGACTTTTCACAGTCCTTATATGCTAATGTGCACTTTGAATCTTTAAAGAGAATTTTCATATCCAAATTAATTAAGTCATGCATGTTTTTTACATTCCAGGTCATCTCTTGTGACTAATGAACCATAGAATACACGCTGCTGCTCTTCAGCCTCTAAAATCTATCCCTGCGTTAACCGGCCCAGCAGAGAGCTGGGCATTAGGACCACAGCATGTCATGGCCCCCTAAATTACTTTTACAGAATTGGCTTTGGCATGATATAGGCCCGAAAGTACAGACCTGTAAAAAGTCTCATGTGTGTGGCTTTTTGTAAGGATATAGCAAGGAATGCTGCACATGGAGGGTCTTTGTTAGGAGGATTCATGGGAGAAAATTCTCAATTCTCAGCCCCAAGAAAGGTTGTTCTTTACCACGATGCTGCTTCATTACTATCTTTTAGATACAGTGAATCAGACTGTCCTTTACCTATTAGCTGCTACATTGGCTGGAGCCAAGTTTGTGGCTTGCCCCTTGCAAACATGGAGCAAGAGCTTCATATCATTTGTCTGAAAGTAGCCTCATTCCTCATTTCTCTCTCTTATTTCACCTCTGACTTGATTTCCCAACCACAAAATTTTACTTTGATCAAATCTAGTTATGTTGCGTGTCTTCTTAAAACTGTTTTACATCCTTCCTGGGTGGGGAGGAAAGGAGAAAAGGGGAGGGAATGGGAGAGGAACCAATAGAAAGAAAGAAAAGGGAGAAAAAAATCTATCCTTATATATACCTTGTGAGTCTTGCCAGTTCCTTCTTCCTATGTTATAAACAAAATCTTAAAAATAACTGAGAAGTTTTTGCAAACAAGTAGTTTTCAAGAAACTTAAGGAAAAATAAAAATTTGTTCCAAGTATACCAAGGAATGTAAAAAAAAATAAATAAATAAGCTACACTTACAGAGAGGTGGGAAGCAAAGCTTATTGCCTGAGAGGAGAGAGAAAAGATAGTTGTGCACAGGGCAGATTGAAGGTGTGAATTCCACAGCCATGTCCCCAAACAGAGGAAAGTCACAGATGAGAACAGGAGACTGAAAGGATGGGGTTGACTGGGATGCAAGATAACATAATTTTGGCAGAACAAGAAATGGGAATGAAGCAGTTGGGAGAAGAGATGAAAATTCAAAGCTGTGTGTCTGAATCGGAGTTCATTGCCATCAGGAAAGCCAAAGAACAAAGGATTAGACATGCTGCAGTAATAATGTTTTATGAGAACCATGCCTTGCCAATGTATAATTTGTACTTAGCCCCATGTACACCTTGTACAAAGCGTAATTCTACTCATGCTGTGTCATTCTTTAATGTTATGGCCATCTTCCGCATTGACATGAGGAAAGGGAAGCATTACTCCTTTAAACTGTGATTACCTAGGGTTTCGCTGGACTTTGCTTCTATATTGAGCTGAGGCAGAGATATATTAATTTAGTAAAGTTCAGTCTAAGAACTTAATCACATAAATAGGAGACTAAAAGGATATGACAGATATAAATCTCGACACTAGAAGAGATCTAAGAGGTCATTCTAACCCAAACTTCATAAATTTTACATGAAGAAACTGAGGGACCTAGAAAACTGACTTAGCATTTACTCAGCTCATGAATTGTAGATCAAATAAATGTAAACAAACAATAAAACAAAACAAAATTTAAAAAACTTATCTGAGTGTCAGGAATAGGCTAAGATCCAAATTCCCTAAGGAAGCCTCAAAGGCCATCCTAATGGGGCCCCACCAACTTGCTCTAGCCTCGCTGCCTACCACAATCTGCTTCCCTCTTCACATCAGATTCCTTGAGACCCCAGCTCCCACCACCAGTGGTGCAAATGCCCCTTCTCAATGCTGTATGTCACATGCATGCCTCAGCTTGGCTTCTGCTGCCACCTTTACAATGTTTTCACCTTGTCTTCTTCATCGCTTTGCTAGCTAACTCCTATTCACTCTTTAAGGCTCGGCCTCAGTGCTGTTTCATTCTGAAAGCCTGCCCTGACCTGCCTCCATCCTCAGCTCAGTTGAGGCTCTCTATGGTTCCCATAGCACCACCTTCATCACTGCATAGAGCTTGAGAACACGGGTTCCAGGTCAAATTGCCTGCATTTGAATCCCACCTCTACCCCTTACTGTCTTCTGTAGTTTTAGGATTAGGTCACTTAATCTCTCTGTGACTTGATTTCTGTGCTTGTGAAATAGGAAGACTATGTCTGTCTCCAAAAGAATATTGTTTTATATTAAAAGAGCTTATACATGTAAAGTTCTTAGAAACCTGCCTGGCACATAATAAGCACTCAATGTATGTTAGTTATTATTGCGATTATGTCCATCACTGATCCTGCAGAAACAACCTGTAAACTCCTTGAGGCTAGAGAGAATGATTTATTATTCATCTTTGTTCTCCAGCCCCTTGCATAGTACCTGGAGCATAGTAGATGCTTGTAAGTGTTCTATAAATGAATGAATGGATAAATAAAGTATTTTTTTTTTTTGGTCATTTAGTTTGCAGAGGTGGCTTAGGGTAAGACATATTTGAGAAATGGTAGTAAATTAGAGGAGTGAAATCTATGAATTGCATTTTGAGGCAGAGAGATCTGTCTTTATATCAGAACATTGAAGATTTCTATGAGATACTCTCCATACACCTAAACCCATGGCTGTTACCAGAATCCAATCACCAGGTCTAACAGAACAAGGAAGGGAATTTAAACTGTTCATCCATTACATCAAAGTGGGCCTGTTGCCTCTTGTTACTTCATGCCTAAAAAGTTCAATATAAAATCTCTCTGTTTTTATATTATTAAAAGGCATTATTTTTATATTATTAATATTATTTAAAGGCATATTTCCAATGTTAAATATTAATTTAATTAACTTATGTGTCAATTTTGTTATTACCTTATTAATTTAATATTAAATATTAAGAGGAAGCTTGGAAAGGATGTGTTTTAAATGGAACTAGTTTCAAGATCCAGTGAGAATCTGTTGACCCTCTCTATAAACATTCATGTTCAAGTAAAATCTTCCTACATCTTCTCTGAATAGTCTGAGTGGACGTTTATCAGCAGGAATGAAGGAAAGAATTATGAGCTGCAAATGTCACTATCTGTCCTTGTGACAGCACATACAATGAGAATAATCTATCCTGTGTGTTTTATTCTCATTTAAAAGGAAAAACAATTAGTTTCTATATTCTGCAGGAGCTCTCACACTGTCTCATGAATGACCTTTTGTCCTTCCCTGGCTATTGTTTGATTTGGACATGGGCAGCCTGGAGTTTCGTCACCAAATGTGGAGAGTGTAGTGATCATGAAGCCTAACAATAGTGCAAAGACTCAGTCTGACAACACTGGCAGAGAACAAAAGACAACATATCTATTGTGATGTCTAGTTTAGGGAAAGCAATACAAAATTGTAGCTTATTAGGATCTAGTCCTCATTTAGCTTAGGATTTAAAGTAAGACACAAATCAAAAAACTGTAGATCATTGTTTGATTTCCCTCTTTATCAAAGAGAATTTAACTTTGGAAAGAGCCTATGCTGATGACACAGTGCAAGTGGGAAATGACTGGTCTCCAACATGGTAACCCCCAAATCTACCCGTGTACATTTCTGCTCCCTATCACTCATCCTTGAAACTTCCACTGGGAGTCAAATGCTCTTTTCTAGGGCAACCTCCTCCATTTGGTTTTTCTTTGGTGGAGATAAGACACAAGAGCCTGTGTACCCATGCCCCATGTGACCTTGGGGTCTAGTTGGAGATTTGGAGAGATTGGCCGGATACATCAGCCCCAAACCTAATGCAGTGCCTCTGAACCCCAAAGAGAAGTTTAAAACCACATCCAGAAGGCTTAAGGTAGAGCAGGACTTTTGATGAGCAGAGACTGGTTTCATCAAAGTTTAGAAATGGTTCCTTCAATTCTTTGGTGCCTTGCCAGGTATACTAATCGAGGGATTTTCCAATTGTCCCTTCAGTTCCTTCTGCCTCTCATATAATCAGCCTCCTCCCTTCCTCACCACTATGCCTGGGACTTTCATTGTCTCTTCTAAGAATTATTTTCATATCTCATATCCTCTCTTACTGTGTAACTTTGGGTGACACAGGAATGGTTATTAAACAGTTTTTTCTCTGTAAAATGGAGTTAAATGTAGTATTCACCTCAAAGGAGTGATGCCCAAATTAAATTATGAGATAATCCCTATAAAAATGTTAAAACTGGCACGTAATCAATGTTGGGTCACATAATAGAAATACAATACTCCTAATGCATACTTTCCACAAGCTTGATTTCATAAGAAGTATGCAAGTTTTCATTTTTTAGGTTATCATAAAATGCAGTGATTTTTTTTGTTGCTGACACAAACAACATCTATTTTTTTCCCAAGAAAAATTGAATCATGCCAGAGTAGCCCAGAAGCACAAGAGAAGCACATGAACCAGTAATTGTGTGGTAAGGAAGCTTTTGAGTAATGACTGCTGGTCATTTTAAGAACTGTAATTTTACTGTTTAGATGTTCACAGAACAATTATTAAGAGATCGTCATTAAAAAGGACATTTGTCCTGGAAAATATTGGGAACTTCATTCACAATATTACTTCTATTAATGAGGATTATGTCAAGAAAATGTTAGAAGTTTTTATTTCTGATTTCGGAGTTTAAGTTTTAAGATTTCAGTGTTTTAAGACAACCTGAAAAAAAAGAAAAAAATCAGAATGCACCCCCAGCTGAATGAGTAACTGAAGTCCACTATAGTGAAGCCTCACTGGATGACCCAGTTTGGCTAAAAGGTTCTCTTACAAACAATGCTGTCCTCTTGGGAGGAGCTTAGAGTCATTGAGTAGTTCACAAACGGTGCAAATCAAAATTTAAATTCTTAGCTTATCTAATAATTGATTTACTGTATGAGGTAGAACAACTGGTTTAACCTCTCTAAAAATTATTTGCAAAATCAAATAAACTCTACATGTGTTTCTAAGGGATGCAGGAAAACTAAGACGGGGATTCGTCAGGATTTTCTGACATTTATTTTGTCCTTTTTCTCCATTTAACATGTGGGTTAAGCTAACTAGAATAAAGTTAAAATTGATTATTTCTACTTCTAGTCAAAACTAACTTCATGAAGTCAATTTTCTGAGAAAAAAATTTGCCAGGCTTTACTGAATTGAAGGCTGTTTTCCCCTATGTTTTCTAGGATAAATGTTGCCTTCTTCCTGAGAGTCAATACAGAAATTACATTTGGCAGCCATCTCATATTCCCAGGAGATCTTGGCCTTTCATTGTCTGGAATACTGATTTTAATTAGCACCAGTGGATCAGCAGCTCTCACTTCACTTAATCTGAACACCAACATGTCAAGAGCCTTTCCTCCACTGTTCGTTTTTTCATAAAGGGGGGAAACGTTTTTTTCACCTTTGAAACTCAGTAGGCTGATTTTTCTATGAGCAGGCGAAGACCTCTGTGCCAGTTGAGCTAATCTGTGAACAACCAAAAGAATGGAGCCAAAGAATGGTTCATTTTTGTTGTAATATACAGTTACTTACAAGTGTTCCTATTGGGGAGCTATAGACAGAGCAGAGAGTTAAATAGCTCCTGCCAACAAAATCGCTCATGCAGGTAAATAGAAACAAAAAGTCAGCTTATGGCAAAGAAGAAAGCTACCATTTGAGGAAAGAAAACCCAGGTATTATGACTGAGAAGTAATAAACATCGAGTACCAGCAAGAGCACCGGTTAGCCCTCTTGGTAGTTTTCCACAGAGGTTTTCTATTCAGGTGTCACCTAATGACATGACCTGAATTTGCCTTGTTTTCTTTCATTAAGCATTGGACATTACATATTTTTACAAATGCTGGGGTCTAAATAGCAAATAAATTTCAAACTTCAGGAGAATATTTTTAGGAGAATGGGTGGAACCAATTTTGAAGAGCCCTTTTAATCCTTTAATCAATTTACTGAGTTGATTACTTAAAACTTGATTCCTAGCGATTGAATGGTGAAAAGCCAGTGATTTTCTTTCTGAGATAAAAGGCTGAATTTCATCTGTTAACTGTGATGTTGAAATGTCATCGACAAGCAAATATCAGTTTGATGATTGTCTATTTCATGAGTCCATTTACCTGAGGTATCTAGAGTGGTGGAACTCATGGAAACAGAAAGCAGACAAATTGGTATTAACTGGTCAACACTTAAGTGCACATATAGTAATAACATTCATCAGGTGTTGGGCAGGTGGGAGCGGGTAGGAGGGGATAGGAGGGGATGGGTGTATTTGCACCTAATGGGTGCGGTGTGCACCATCTGGGGGGTGGACACGCTTGAAGCTCTGACTTGGATGGGGCCAGGGCAATATACATAACCTAAAGATTTGTACCCCCGTAATATGTCGAAATAAAAAAAAAAAGAAAGAAAGAAAGAAAGAAAGAAACAGAAAGCAGAATGATGTTTGCCAGGGGCTGTCAGGAAGGACAGGTAGGGAGTTGTTTTCTGTGTATAAATGTTCAGTTATGCAGGATGGAGAAGGGGAGAGCTTCTAGGGATCTGTTGCACAAAAATGTGCATGCACTTGACAAAATTGTTCTGTATACTTGGAAACTGTAAATTTTATACAAAATCCTTCACATCAATAATCTTAGGTTCAGGAACGATGATCATGGGTAAATAGTTCTGATGTGAAAATCAACATGATTTTTTAGTTGTCATCAAAATTTAATAATACTGAATATGAATAATGTGATGACTATGAGCCAACGATTAATGAGCTAAGCTACACACATAAAATTTTCGAGTCCAGAAGAAGGGAACTTATTTTCTTTCTCACACTCAATTATGTACGTGATAGAAGACCATTGGATTTGTATGTACGTTTCGGGGAGACACATTTATAGGGATGTTTGGCAAACTGTAACATTAAAAAGAGAGAAACAGAAACATGTAGACTATTTGGTGTGAAGAAGTAAGCCTTGAAAAATAAATGAACACAGGTGCACGCCTGTTGTCTCTGCTACTCAGGAGGCTGAGGTGGAAGATTGCTTGAGGCCAGGAGTTTGAGGATGTAGTGAGCTATGATCATGCCTGTGAATAGCCACTACATTCCAGCCTGGGCATCGTAGCAAGATCCTGTCTCTGAAAAAATAATAAAAAATAAAAAATGATAAATGATATTCTTGAGAGACTTTCTTAAAGTCCACTAGGTTTGTAAATGCCAAGAATTACATAAATTCCTTTGCAGTCCTATGGAACAGAATGGGAACAATAAGTGGAAAACTGTATTAGCACATAGATTCTATGGTACTATCTCCCTCACAAGTTTTGGGGAAGAAGAAGTGCTATGGTTTGAATGTTTCCCCCAAAAAGCATGTTTTGGAAACTTAATCTCTAATGCAACAGTGTTGGGAGGCAGAGCCTAATGGGAGGTGTTTAGGTCATGAGGGCTCCACACTCTTTAGTGGATTAATGCTGACTACAAAAGGACTTGAGGCTTCAAGTTTGATCTCTTGCTCTCTCTCTCTCTCTCTTCCTGTCTTTGCCCTTCCATAATGGGATGATGCAGCAAGAGGGCCCTCACCAGATGCTGGCCCCTTGATCTTGGACTTCCCAGCCTCTAGAACCAATAAATTTCTGTTCATTAAAACTACCCAGTCCCAGGTGTTCTGTTATAGCAGCAAAAAACAGACTAAGAAAAAAGGTATGAAAGTTTATGTAAGAGACAGTGGCTGCTTATGTAAGAGACAGTGGCTGACACCTATAAACCACTCGATACAAGTCAGCTATTGTTGTTGCTATTACTGTCCTCGTAGGTTATTCTTTGTGATATTCTTTCTCAGACCTTCTCACTGATTCTCCAACTGATCTGAAGACAAAGTCAATATAAATTAAGGCTTTTTCAATTAATTGTTAAATATATATTCTTAGAACTGTATGGCAATGAAGTAGATAAAATTATTTAGAAAGCCGTTAAGAATAAAACTTATTACTGCAAATACGATAATCACAGAACTTTTCCCAATGATACAGGGCCCCAGAGACACAGCCACTTATTCACTTGTCCACTAGAGACTCTAGCTGAGAAAAAGCAATTAATCGGTTTTCTTCAAATGAGAAGAGCTGTTTTTATTTTCATTATTCTTGAATTTGAATCTGGGAGCTATTTTAGACATTTTAAAGTGATGTTTTCTTTTTTGAAATAAACACTTGACAAGCAAGCACAAAGCAAATTTGCCATGCTTATTTATGCAACCTAGTAATATGACTCTGGTGGCTGCATATTTCTGATAGAAAACATATTCGAACCACTCTACCATTGTCTAATGAATGATTATAATAGCTTAACTTACGTGAAATAATTGCCTTGCATTAAAGTGGTTCCCGAGTCATTAAATCTCAAGGATATTTATTTGATCACGTTTCTTTTGGTATTCAGGGCTACTAGTGACTTTTTCCACAGTTAAGAAAATGAACTATGTATTCATGAAAATATTTAATCAACATTTATGGTAAGTCTTATCTAAATAATAAGCAAAGTTTAAAAGACATTATCTTTCAACAGTATAATTTATCATCATTATCACCATTATTAAAAAAGAAATTATTAGAAATGACCAGAACTTTGCTCATAATTAATATTTGTTTAATACTAATTCCAACTTCAAATTAATTCTGTAAAAATATGTGGAATGTTGTAAGAAGTTAAAACAGTTGCCTAAAGCACACAAATGCTCTTTTCCACTTTGTTCTTTTTCTCCTTTATCTCTATATCCTTTCTCCTCCTGTTTTTTCCTTTCGATTTATTCACACATTTTTGTCTCTCAATTGCTTTTTCTCTCCATCTATTTTATGTGAATCCAAAGAAAAGCCTTAGTTTATATCTGAAATATCTATATGCAATACAATAAGATACATATTTGGGCCTTGTCCCCAGAGCTCCTAAAACCCTTGAAATATCCTGTGCAATAGGAGATTCTTTTGTTATTCATAAGAAGCCACTTTCATTTACACCTGAGTTTACAATGAGGTGACTTAAGGTGGGCCCCTTAAGTAGCCTCAGGAAGGGGCAGGTCAACAGAAAGACCAAGTGATTAGAGGCTTAGAACTTTCAGTCCCACCCACTGACCTCCCAGAAGGGAAGAGAGTGCTTCAGACCGAACCCTATAAAATCACTTGAACAAGGAGACTCAGAGCTTCCTGGTTGGTGAGCACACCAAGGTTCTGGGAGGGTGGAGCACCCAGAGAGGATATAAAGCTTCACACCCCCAACCCCATACCTTGCCCTATAAATCTTTTCCATTTTGCTGTTTTTTAGTTTTGTTATAAGTGTCCCCCAATTAAACAAATTTCATGACCCCTATATAATCCTCTCCCTTAACTATAATAATTACTTGACCTTTTGAGTTGTTTCCCAGAAATAATGGATGTTCTGCAAGACAAAGGAGTTGAAATTCTCAAGGCCCCTGAATAAGATTCCTGTTGCCAACAATCACCATTCCCCTAAACCTGCCCCAATGCACGAGTCCCCTCCTTTAAAATACCATGATCTCCTCCATAAGTAGGAAGATGAATTTGAGGCAGCTTCTCCTATTCTCCCAAAAAGACTTCTATCATATTAAAAATTTCTTTCTTCCTTGGCAATCCTCATTGTTTCAATAATTGTATCTTTGTGTCACGAATAACTAGACCAAAACCCCCTTGCTGTTTTGACGACAATATCCTTTATAATAAACCAGTAAATGTAAGTAAAGTGTTTTCCTGAGGTCTGTGAGCCACTCTAGCAAAGCATTGAAGCTGAAGAGGGGGTTATGGGAACTCCTGATTTAGAGCCAGTTGGTCAGAAGTACAGGTGGCTCAGGATTTGCAACTGCTGTTTGAGGCATCTTTGTGAGACTGAATCCTTTAACTTGTGGGATCTGACACTAACTCTAGGTAGATGGTGTCAGAATTGAATTGAATTGAATTTTTGGATACCCAGTTGGTGTCAGAGAACTGGAGAAGTGGTTGGTGTTAGAAAACACCATACTTCAGATGTTTTTAAATTAACAGCTGATTAGGTAACTACATAAAATATTGAAAGGTCAGTTATTCATTATAATTACATTTTGTATTCTGGGGCTGATTTTGCTCACTTTTTAAATGACTTAAAAGGGGGTCAGGCAAAAAATTCTGATGCAACCTTCTTTCTTAAAGGTCACTGGATTTTTAAGTGCCAACCAAGAAATATGAAAAAAATTTTATGAAGTTTGTTATAATAGCTATTAGTTTATATACATATGCAATATGTATTTATTATTGCCCTAGCTTGAGAGAATCCTCTCAAATCACTAGTAAAAACCCAATGCTTTACTTGCAGGCAGCACCAGATGGCAAAATGTAAACCTTCGATAAAAATGAATTATGAGGTAAATCTGCTTGTTTAAAAAAAAGCTCATATATATAAAAGCAAAATTTATAAAACACCCATATTTAGCGAGATTTACATTATTGATGATTTCTTTACCTACCAAAGCTATTTACATTAGATTCTTTAATATAATAATTTGAAATATTTTTTCATGGGTTGAAAAACTCAAATGTCTTTAGGGGCTAGACAAATAATGGGCTAGATGTAAGGTTGTGGGTAGTGGTGAAGACTCTGAAATAGTGCATTTCAAACTGAAAATATTCACAATCAATTCATTAAAAAATATTGTGTGGACACATAAATAAAGGTCAAAAATATTATGAAACAGCCAGGCCCGGTGGCTCACACCTGTAATCCTAGCACTCTGGGAGGCCAAGGCGGGCGGATCGTCCTGAGCTCAGGAGTTCGAGACCAGCCTGAGCAAGAGCGAGACCCCGTCTCTACCAAAAATAGAAAGAAATTAATTGGACAGCTAAAAATATATATAGAAAAAAAAATTAGCCGGGCATGGTGGCGCATGCCTGTAGTCCCAGCTACTCGGGAGGCTGAGACAGTAGGATCGCTTGAGCCCAGGAGTTTGAGGTTGCTGTGAGCTAGGCTGATACCATGGCACTCGCCCCAGGCAAGAGAGTGAGACTCTGTCTCAAAAAAAAAAAAAAAAAAAATATTATGAAACATAAAACCCCATTTATAACAACAACAAAAAGATAAAATCATAAAAAACAAATAAGAAAATAGCAAAGCTATATGAAGATTTCAATTATAAATTTTCAGTCTACAAAAATAAGAACTACAAAGAAATCTTGATCTCTTCTCAGAAGCTTTGTTTTTTATAGTGTTATATGTACAATAATCCAGAAACTATGTTTAGTGTTATTGTTAGATTAAACAACAGAGAATAAGGGAGATTCGAATAAGAAAGATCACTGTCCAGTGAGAACTATAGACCATTGCTGAAAGAAATTAAGGAAATTAAATTAAGAAGATTTAATATCATTAAAATGTCAATACTACCCAAAGCAATCTATAGATTCAATGCAATTCCCATCAAAATCCCAACAATGTTTTCTGCAGAAATAGAAAAATCCATTCTAAAATTCATATGGAATCTCAAGGGACCTTGAATAATCAAAGCAATCTTGAAAAAAAAGAGCAAAGTGAGCGGACTCACATTTCCTGATTTCAAAACATATTATAAGGCTACAGTAATCAAAACAGTGTGGTACTAGCATGAAGACAGACCAATAGACAAATAGAACAGCATATAGAGCCCAGAAGTAAACCTGCATATATATGGTCAAATGATTTTCAACAAGGGTGTCAAGATTATTCAGTGGGGAAAGAACAGTCTTTTCAACAAATGGTGCTAGGAAAACTGGATATCCACATGCAAAAGAAAAGAAGTTGCATCCTTAACTGACATTATACATAAAAATTAACTCAAAATGGATCAAAGACCTAAACATAAGACCTAAACTATAAAACTCTTAGAAGAAAACATAGAAAACTTCATAACATTGGATTTGGCAATGATTTCTTCAATATGACACCACAGGCATAAGCAACAAAGAAAAAATAGACAAATTGGATTTCATGAAAATTTTAAAAAATTGGGCATAAAAAGACAATATCAACACAATAAAAAAGCAATTCACAGAATAATGGCAAATATTTGCAAATTACATACCTGGTAAGGGATGAATATCCAGACCACAGAGAGAACTCCTAAAACTGAACAACAAAAAAATAAACAACCCGATTCAAAAAGGGGCAAAAAATGTAAATAGACATGTCTCCACAGAAGATATATTAATATAAATGGCCAGCCAATAAGCACCAGACACAAAATATCATTATTCATGAAGGAAATGCAAATCAAATCTACAATGAGATACTACCTTACACTCATTAAGATAGCTACTATCAGAAAAAAAAGAAAATAAAAGTGTTGACAAGAATGAGACTAAAATGGAACCCTTGTGCACTGTTGGCGGGAATGTAGAGTGGTGAAGTCCCTACGGAAAACAGTACAGAAGTTCCTCAAGAAATTAAAAATAGAATTACCATATGATTCAACAATGTCACTTCTGGGTGTATATCCTAAAGGATTGAAAGTAGGATCTCAAAGAGATATTTGTACACCTATGTTCATAGTGGTATTAGTCACAATTGCTAAAACGTGGAAGCAGCACAAATATCTGCTGGTGGATGAATAGATAAGCAAAGTGTGGTATGCACATACAATGGAATATTATTCAGTCTTAGGAAGGATGGAAATTCTGACATATGCCACAACATGGATGAACCTTGAGGACATTATGCTAAGTGAAATAAGCCAGTCACTAAAAGACAAAGACTATGTGATGCTTCTTCTATGAGCTACTTAGA